>PVJN01017809.1:5000-39978 GCA_004026805.1 Lasiurus borealis
TTCCTAGTAAAATTGATTAGGGAGAATTTGTGCTTACCTTGGGTGTAGCCTGTAAAAATTCTGTTAACAATTAGTAAGTCTCTTTAATACATTTCAAATATATTTTTGTAGGCATAGTAAGAATCTATGTCTCTAAAATCCTTCTTTTATGCAGATGATTCTTTTTATGGCATAACAATACAAATCAAGCAAATAAGGACTGTGGTATAGGAATTCCTTTGCTAGGTAACTCCCATAATCTTGTCAAATTTCTTTAGTTACTTTTATAGTAATTTGTCTAGTTTATTTTGTTTCCTGAGCATATTTTTGAAAGTGAATAAGTTTCTTATTGTATTAAAAAGTTGAGTTTCTAAGTTTGAATAGCAGCTTTTGCAGCTCTATCAGCAAAATTAGTGCTTTTGCAAACCTTGTTCTCCTGCCCTATGTGAGCTCTATAATGAATTACTGATTCTGAACAGGCAATTATAAAGTGTCTAAGAGAGTAGCTATAAATTTTTATGAGATATTTTAATTCCCATTTTTAGTAGAAAACCCTCTATTAAAAAAATTGTCTCTGCAGCATGACAGACACCAACGATACATTACATTTATATAATTGTGATGTATATATTCATATTAAATGCAGAATCAAGAGCTGCAGCTGTAGTGACTATTATTAACTCTTCTGCTTGCACAGATAAGACATAGTTTCAAAGGTATTATGATAAGTCACCACAACACAGAAAATCTTAAGTGGGCCATTTTTATCCCAAGTTCATGACCCATCAGAAAACACTATCAATATGCATTACGAATATCAGAACAAATAAGATCATATTTTTCAAAATCTTGGATCTGCAGAGCTGGAGAAAACATCATAGCCACTTTTCAATTTTTCAAAAGCTTCTTCAGATCCTAGAATCCAGACCAGAAGGTTTTGGAAATCATCGTTCAGTTGTTCAGGCAGAGATTTCATTTCTTACAAAACAGCTGGAATTCACAGTTTATAATATTAGACTTATCTCAAAAAATTGTCTATGTTTTTGTTTTTAAATAACTAAACAATATAGTAGGAAAGACCCAAAATCTGGAAGTATACTTTGCATAAATACTGGATTCCTTCATAAGCAAAAGCAAATAAGAATTTAGACTGGTTCATTAGAAACACGATGGGAAGAAGGAAGGAGAAAGGAAGGAAGGAAGGAAGGAAGGAAGGAAGGAAGGAAGGAAGGAAGGAAGGAAGGAAGGAAGGAAGGAAGGGAGGAAGGGGAGGAGGGAGAGAGGAAAGGAAGGATGAAGGAAGAGATTGCAGGGCAAAGATTCATTACAGAGATCCACTTTGCAGACAATGGTACCAAAATCAGACATCAGAATATTTCTAGGGTTAGGAACTACAAAGATTAATTTATAAGATCTTCTACAAATCTATATAACAGTTGACCATCTTTACTAAATTTATCAAGTTGAGTTCCTCTTTTTAAATTTTTCCTTTGTTTTCTGTTTTTGAAATAATCAGTTTTATTTCTTTTAATTGGGCACTCAACAAATACTACTGTTTTACATATAGCCATAACCTATCCTTCTGGTAAGCTGTTTTTATTGGTTCTATGTGTCGAATTAAACCAGTATCATTTTTCCCTAGGGTTTTGATGCTTCTATTTATTTCTGATCAGGGTGCTTTTCCTGCACAATATGAGACTGTCACTCTCTGCCATGTTCCTGTTGTATTATTGTTTTTTGTTGTGTTATTTTCTGTGTTTTTTTAATAAGGCACACAATAACTCAGGAGCCTTTTCCCCAAAGAGTTCCACAAATCTATATAGCAGTTGATCATCCACAGACACTCCATCCAGAGTACAAAATATGATAGCTTTTAAATTGCAGCAGGTTTCCCCTGTAAATTCTCCTAGATTTTCAGAAAAAGTAAAAATGTGTGCTATTAAGAGAACCTACCTGTATAGGAATAGTGGTGGAAAATAAAAAAGTGGAAGGCCAACTCAAAATACTGACAACCTATGTTGATCTTTACCAAGTGCAAAGTAAAAAAAAAATATATCTGAGACAATTACATGATAATCAATACCAATATTTATCACAACAGGCAAGGATAAATTAACTTATTTTAAAAAAAGTTGACATGTATAGTTCACAAAATTTCACATCCAAGGTTTTCTCAATTTGTCAATTTTGAGCCATTTGAAAATTATCTCATAGCTGAGAATTTTGTCCTTCTAGGCTCTTCTGTTTTTGTTTTTGTTTTGTTTTGTTTTTCTATATTTCCTGCATCTTACAGAGGTGTTTTTCCCCCTATAATCCTTCTAACATATTTTCCTCTTGCAACAGTGACATATAATATCCCTTTTTCATCTTTTGCCTTTATAAATTACACAGAGTAGGAATTATTCCCATTAGTAAAGAATGAATTCTGTCTGAGCAGCTAGTTTAGCAGTCTTGAATTTTTATTTTTATTTTTGGTCTTTCTCTAGATTGCCTGAAAACTGAGTGAGTACCTGATGCCAGAATTAGAGTAATTATCTGCCCTTACCATCCTTCATGTTAACTTGGCTTTGGGTAGTCTACAAGAGAACTCAGACAAAGATTGATGAAACTGGAGAATGATTTTGATCTGTTCCATGGTCCATGCCAGTGAATGTTGAGCTGCAACAAGCTGCTAATAGAAATCAATGGAGAACTCACCCATCATGTCAGTACACCACTGCATCTTCTCCCAGCTTACCTTTACTAACAGGCTTCAAGTACTGCTATTAGCAACTGCTCCTGATGGGTTTCTAATGTACTTAGGCATCCATAGACATGGGAGGCAGTGGGTAATCAGCTTTCCTTTGCCACAGTATCCCTTGTTGTCGTGATCTTGTAGAATCCAATGTGCTTGCCTCATCAAAAGAGCAAAGTCTGCTGGTAGCTGAATTCCATGCAGTAGCCACCTGCATGAATGGAGCTGTAACTGCTTTGGAGAACTTCAACAAAGGCAAAGTAATCTATTAAATGACTAATATGTATTCCTGAGAAAGGAGTGTGGATAACTGAGGAATCCTATACAGCTTCTCAGTTTGCTCATGATCCAAATAGGAAGGGCACATTTAACAGGCATAGAGCCAAGAAAAATGCAAATTAATGGCACTGCGGTTGTCATCAGCTTACTACCATGTTTACTGACCTTAGTTCAGCTTCTCTCCATCCTGTTACCTTCTTATGAAGTTTTTAATTATTCCCCTATTGGGGAATAATTTATCTAAGTTTTTAATTATTTCCTGTTTGAGTTCTTTCATCATGTATGCTTCCTCGTTATAAACTATATGGATGATGAGACTCCTGGAGGTGAAATATAGGCCAACACATGAGGTGGATTCAGGGTTAGACCATTAGCCATACATGTCATGTCTTCAAATAGAGGAGTGGATTCATTACCAGCTAACCAGAGTTATGCTCTCATCCATCCTGAAGGCCATATCAATGCTAATTTATACAAATTAAAAAAAAATTGTCCATAGGCTATTGCAAGATTGGGTTTTCATTCTAAATGTGATAGAAAGACAATAGCTCCTTACGAAACACTTGCAGACATGATTCTTGGCTTCCCATGTTTTCCAACCATAGATGATCCTCATTGGATTTTAGAGTCATATTCCCCATGCTTTTTCAATAGTCTTGAATTTGGAGAGGGTGTTTTACGTGGCTTACCTGGTTAGTATTCCAAAAGTTTGGAGCAGTAGATAGAAGGAATACATGTGTGTGTGTGTGTGTGTGTGTGTATATATATGATTTACCTGTGATTTACCTGATTGTTGTGTAGGCACTATTAGCTAGGCCATTTAATTCAAAAACGAACATAGAACCTTTCCAAAAAGGAAGAAGAAAAATAAAGTTTTATTATTGAATAAGCATTAAACCAGAATGTAATGCTCATCACATTCAATTGCAAAGAGATTGCCAAAACAGAAAGCTCACCCTTTTCTACAGCCAAGAAAATACAACCCATTACATACATGTTTTCATGATAAACAATAACTAGCCCTTCACATAATAGAACTTGACAGCACCATTTGTCACACTTACATCCAAACTTCACTTGGTAATCAGCGTGAACACTGGCATTACCTAATTGGCTTTATGTCTTTTATCATGCAAGCGTCTTGTATAGGGCCATTGATAATGAAGCAAATGATTTTGGACTTTAGCGTGGAGTTTGTGTTCATTTAGTGAAGATCCAAAGAGATTTGAGATTTACTAGTTACTATGGTTACCCTCCGTGCTCTACAGCCACTCACTTCCTTTAGTAGCACAGTGTGTTTAGGATGGGCATTACTCAGCTAGAGGTTCTTTCCCCAATGTCAACCCTTGGCATTTGTCTTCTCTTTGCACTGTGCCTCACAGAGAATATCTGTCTCTTGCAGTGCTCCCAGCTGTATTTGATGGTTATTTTTACACAAAACATGTTAGCCTGCTGGTGAGTCTGATATTTGGATTAAGCTTGGTGCTTAAAAAAAACACTGTGTCCCTGAGAATAGCATATGTGACCTTCACAATGATCTTGCTCTTCTTCAGCTATAACATTGGATTTAGCACATATTTCTGCCCATTCTCATGGGTAAAGAGATTTTTTTCAGCCTTTCTACAACTGCAGTGAGTTTTCAGCAGTGCCTTAAGGGTAACAGTTTTTGTTAAAAGGAAAAAAAAACAACTATTGTCCTCTTCCTTAATATTATGGCTTTTTTTCTCTTTTCTTTTTAAATCTTATATCAACAATACTTTCACACAGGTGATCAATAGTGCATTGAATAAATGTTTTCCAAGTTTATAAAAACTTCCATAGCAATTGTTAGTTGTTTTAGAAGCAAAAAAGAAAAAAAAAACAGCTTTAAAAAACAAAGTGAACATAAGTTACAGTTGCTCTTCATATTGCAAAAGCATTTATGGCTTGTTTTTCTATAGGAAAAACAAGGAAGATGGGTCCAGGGCTGCAGTGTTTCCAGTTAAGCCTCAGGAGGAAAACTCAGTATTCTACCTAGCCACAATTCTTACAAGAGATTTTTAATCTTTTTTTTTTCATTTAAAAATATTCATATTTTGATTTTAGAAAAATCACAGTCCTTGTAGCCATTTGAGGGTTTCATCAGAGCCTGTACACATGTATGAGAAAACGAAATCCCATGATACTATAATCAATTTGTACAAATGGAGATGTAGTCAAACATTTGTGAAATCTGTCTGTTGCTCAGCAACAATTCCACTTAAGTATTGTGTTTCATTTACAGAACTACTATGTACTTAGGATCTTATTCAGCGTCTAGAAGTAAATTCATTGTTTGTATGATCACTGAAATTTCTATGAGTAGTTTTCATCCAACACTCCATTTGCTGCCAAAAATTCCATTCTTTATTTTAATTCATGTTCTTTCCTTTGGTTCTTATTGTAAAATATCCTTTCACATTTTTTTTCTCTCATGAAACAGCTTTCATTAAGTATAAGTATATACTTAACAGTAATTATGTTTTATTCATTTCCTTGAGAAACTCAAGTTAAATATCATTACAATTTATAATTATATTTCTTCCCCTACATGATTATTATATACCCTTGGGACTTGTTGATCTGTCCAAGTCCATCTGGCATTTTCAGATGCTTCATCATATATTAAATCATACTAATTTCATCAAATATATTAACATGATGTGCAATATCTGATGCCATGAATTACAAGACATTTCTTTCTGGTTATTTTTAATAGTAGACATGAGTCTAATCTAATTATGTAAATGTATACCACTAACAAATATCTAACTCAATAAAATATTTTGCATAAACCATCCTGTAATGTTAAATATTGTTAGACTTCTGCCTCAACATAAGGTGTTCACTATTCTGGGTGAATACACATTTGAGAGGATTGAGATTCAGAAATAAATACAATCTATAATAATAAAAGCTTAATATGCTAATCAGACCAGATGTCCTTCCAGATATCCTTCCAGGGTTGTTGGTATGAGGGTCCAGATGGTGGCTGGGGCTGCTTCCTCGGCCTTTGTAGCCTTTTGCATGAATTTCGTGCATCAGGCCTCTAGTTATTAATAAACTACATTATTGGAAGATATTGAACTGAAATGTAAATTACATGCTAAAATAGGTAAAACAACACATTTGAACTATTGATTTGTTTTTAATTTCTAATTAACGTATATTGCAATTACAGGGAGTAACACAACATTCTTATTTATAAATATTTTTCCTTTATTGTTGAAAATATGATTAGATACAGTATAAGTATCTGAAAATATCAGAAGTGATTTGACCTTTTCTTATTTGAAAAGGCATTTCTTTTTGTTGTCAGTAGATCACGCTTCTTCTTTTTACTCTATACTTTGTTCATTTGATACTTCATAAATGTTAATAATACTTCTGAGAGAGTGCACTATATATACACATATAGACAAACACACTAACATAACAATGAAAGACAAAATAATTTATTAATGGTATTTTGAGGACTTAGTAATGTAGGAATTTATTCAGTGCATATGTTTTGCTTGCAACATATGACATGTCATGCCTGATAGTGATAATACAAACATGAAAACTGAAATAGTCTTTCAAAAGTTTTGGAGTTCAATTAGGCTATAAACATTTTCTCCTGGAAGAAACTATAAAATACTATGAAAATTAACTCAATAAAACAGGTTATATTTGTATTTGTATTTATTTATTCCGAGAAAACCAATAGTTTGTCATTGCCTTTACTTATTTATTTTTTTTAGTTTTTAATTTTTCCATTGTCATTTATTCCTCTTTGCCCTCTTTCACTGCCATAACCAATCACCACCACGGTGTCTGTATATGTGAGTTCTTTCTCTTTTTTGTTTTCTTCTTTTGCTCAATCCCTCCACCCTTCCCAACACCCCTCCTCCACCAGAGCTCCCTGTCTGCCATCTATAAGTCTGTCTCCATTTTATTTGTTAGTTCAATTTGTTCATTGAAGTTCACATATGAGTGAAATTATAGGGTGCTTGCTTCTCTCTGACTGGGTTTTTTAACTTAGCATAATGTTCTCCAAGACCATCAATGCTGTCACAAAGGGTGTTTTATTGTTAAATTGTTCATTCTGATTCCAAGATTACCAATCTGAGCATTTTTTCTAACAAAATAAAACCCAAAGTAATCATTGAGTAAATGAGTAGAGAACATACCTTTCATCTATTATGGGATTAAATATCAATATTGGCCATCACTTTTTCAAATATTTGGGTAATAAAATGAATAATTTGAAACTGAGTGATGACTTCATTTGACTTTACTTATTATCTCACACCTGATTTTAGAGAATTATATATAATTCAGAAGATTACAAGTAAATCTCTGGACAATGTGAAACATCATCAACATGGCAGATGTACAGAAAACTAGAAGGTAACCTGGACTAGTCTAGGGAAGACATACACCTTAACTATATTATATGTGTAAAGCCTTTACTGTTATATTTATAATATATGATATAAGATAGGTCAGGGTAAGAAGGACTTTTCTAGGGAAATGAAACATCAATTTTGAAATAAAACAAAGTTTCTAACTTTGGCTGTGACTCTAAATATAGCTATCACTTTCCTAAGTAGATGTTATTAATTCTTAAAACTGGGAATTCTCAAACACTGATTATTTAGGGGTAGGGAGGGTGATGTTTGTTGTCTTTAAAATGAATTGTCGCCGAGACCAGTTTGGCTCAGTGGATAGAGTGTCGGCTTGCGGACTGAAAGGTCCCAGGTTCAATTCCAGTTGGGGGCATGAACCTTGCTTGCGGGCACATCTCCACTGTGGGGTGTGCAGGAGGCAGCTGATCGATGTCTCTCTCTCATCAATGTTTCTGACTTTCTATCTCTCTCCCTTCTTCTCTGTAAAAAAATCAATAAAATATATTTAAAAAATAAATAAGTAAAATAAAATAAAATGAATTGTCATTATCAATATTTGTTATTGCACTCAGCAATGGTGGCTGGATCCCAATAAGTCATCTGTATTTTTGCCTAAACTTTCATTAATATAATCTACCAATCCACATTTCCACCGTTGCTTCATTTGTACTTGTCATTGTGTAGATTCTGACTTAATATTTAATCTCCTGGACCCTTTTTGAGATTTCTATCAGCCTTTGGGAAGTAATTGTCACAGAAAAAAATAGCTGAGTCATTCATGCACATTCCTAATGTGGAAAGTATACTGCACTGGTCTAAGATAAAAAAAAAAAAATTATCCCAACCACTGATTTTATTACTTAGCAGCTGTAGGAACTGACACAAAAGAAACTCTCATCCTTAGCAAAATGAGATTAATAATACATTTTTCAAAATAACCTGCCACATTAATGTCACCATAAATATATCTCTATCCTTTGCTAATATAAAAAGCCTGACTCTGCCACAGAACCAAATCAGTCAATGGTAAACTGACACCAAGCCACTTCGAAAACTAATAAAAAATTCTAGCATCAGGAAGTTGTTCTCTACATTTGGTTGTTTTTCATAATGTAGGAAATGCTTCTACATAATTGAGTTAATCTTTTATAAATCGAGGTAGTATAAATCAAGAAAATATTTTATAAATCAAGGTATTTGCTTATTCATATTCCATCTACTTGCAAAAAGCAAATGAGTGGATGTTTCATAAAAATGTAATACGACAAGATTAGACAGTATTAATAAAACATGAAGACAATTTGTAAAGAAGGAGAAAAGGAAATGTAGGACATTTTGATGGCAGAATTGTGCAACAACCAACCACAAATTATCTCTGAGTTGAATAGAATTGGGATATAACCCTGAAGCCTAGGGTTCCATTTTTAATTTGCCTATGAAAGTTTAGTTAAAAAAACATATATATATATAGTGCATGTTGATCTTTTATGTTTAATTTTCTGGGTTTTCAGTTCCACATAGTAAGATTCTCTGTGCCACAAGAGTCACTTATTTGGGAAGTTGCCAGCAGTTTGAGCAATGAAAGCTCACAAGACACTAGTATATATTGTGTAAGACTTGGGCTTTGTCTACAGCCAGGATCCAGGCTGACCAGCTACCTCTGCCCCTTCATTACTCGCATGACCTTGGGAACTTATTAATATCTGTTTCAGGACCTGCAAAGAGCTTGGAATGTGTACCTCACAGTGTCGCTTTGAAGAATAAATGTGCCAATATATGTCAAGTACTTAGAACAGTGTTTGCTCATAGTCACTGATCAATATCAATGTTGGCTTTTCTTTTTATAAATTGTGATAGTGATTTTCTTTTAGAAAAGTCCTCTATATAGATACCCTAGTAAAACAAATATATCGATTACCCACACACTGCTCAAAAAAAAATCTTGTGAGGTCATTTTTTAAAATGGGTGCAGGTGCAGTCAGCTAGATATGTTTTAGTGATATAAGATGCATGTATTATCTTGATTACAATTTTGAAAAAAGGAGAGGCAATTTTCTTACTATAAAGAGAGTAATCAGTGAGACTGTGTGTGTGTGTGTGTGTGTGTGTGTGTGTGTGTGTGTAGGCAGTGATGAGGAGATAAAAGTATATAATGCCTCCCCTCCTCCTTCTAATTCCTGCTCCTGCACATACAGGTTTAAGAAATTGAGGCCGCACTTACTGGAAATTTTTCTGTAGATGGAAGTGATTGCCTTATCTGAACCATAATGTCTATTATTAGATGTTATCCCAGGAAGTCAAAATATTGGAGCTAATATAAGACAGAGCATCTTAAGAGGACTTGAGACAGTTCTCGGAGGAGCTGCCATAGCAATTATAAGCGGTACATTATTCTCAACCAGTCATTCTAAACTTTAGGTGCTGTGGAGACCCTATTCAGAGTTCACCGGATGCGCAAGGCCAATTGGAGTGTAGAGGCCTTGTTCATAGTTCGCCGGATGTCCAAGTTCACATAGATTATGGGAATATTAATTCCGATGTCCAACGACTATACACAGGTGCAAGATCAAGGCCCCAATAATCTGTATGTACATGTGCAAACATGCCCTTCTATAACCCAAAAGACTTAGGTCTCCATTTGCAAAGAAACCTCTTTTGTCTAAGTAATATAAACTTGTTACTGTCTAACCAGTGAGGCTGCTTGTTAAGGCTAGCTCCTATGTTAGGTGCGGCTACATTATGGAGAAGATGGGTTATTGACTAGCTGGTATAGGGGGAGCTGCTTAAATAATGGCTGTGGGTAAAAAACCGCTGCCACTATGTAAGAAAGAGATATTGCTACCCAGCTGATGTGCGGAAATGTGCTGTGAATAACTGTTTTGTCTAGTGGCTCCTTGTTAGCAATGGCTCCTTGGCCACTGGCTCCTACAATAAAGGTTCTTTTATACACCCACTACTTCTCTGTCTACCACCTGGAATTCAAGAAGGCCCAGCCCCTGGCAGAGGGCTCAGACATGACAGTTGGCATAGTGGAGCAGAGGATAAAGGAGGAACTGAGGCCAAAACCGGTTTGGCTCAGTGGATAGAATGTCGGCCTGCAGACTGAAAGGTCCCAGGTTCGATTCCAGTCAAGGGCATGTATCCTGGTTGTGGGCATATCCTCAGTGGGGTCATGCAGGAGGCGACTGATCGATGTCTCTCTCTCATCAATGTTTCTAACTTTCTATCCCTCTCCCTTCCTCTCTGTAAAAAAATCAATAAAATACATTAAAAAAAAAAAAAGGAGGAACTGAGTTCCCAACAGTTAGTACAGCAAGCAGGGTTCAAGGAGGAACTTGCTCTCTGATAGATGCAAATTTGAATCATCCGATGAGTTGTTGTTTTTTTGTGTTTTTTTTTAATCAGATGCTTAAACACATACACAAATATTTTCATTTAATTGATCTAGATATGCATAGGGATACTGCTACTTTCAAAAGCTGGGGTAGAGTCGAAGACTACTTTCCTTTGTGACTCATACTGATGAGGGCAAAAGAAGCAAAAACTGATTCAAGAACAACTTCTTTTTTTTTCTTTACTTTTTATTTTCAGCAACAGACACCTACACTTTCACTTTGCCTGAGTAAGCAAATACCAAGTCCTTGAGAATATCTCTGGTGAATATAATTCCAAAAGGACAATTCTTAAAATAGTGACAATGATATGGTAGCTTTATTTAGTATTTCAAAGTTTTTGAGTAGGAAATACCAGACATGTATGTCTATATTATTTTATAAGCAAGCGCAGAATTACATTTTTTGTCTGAGCTAGCTGAACAATGGCTCAGTATTTTATATATGGGGTGGGGTAAAAGTAGTGTATAATCATGAGTATGCACAGTACAGTTTATTATTGTATTGCTATTCATTAATTTATTCATTAATTATTATTTTTCATACAAAAAACTTTTTTGGTGTATATTAAAATAGCATAAGTACTTACTAAAATAACTTAATTTCTCTCAGAATGTTTTCATATTGATTTGAAAATAAAAACATGTCTAATTATCCTATAATTCTTATCTTGATAGATAATACAATACATGAAATAACATTCCTTGGTTGATAATGATAAATTTCCAGTGGTAAAGGATAGAACATTTTATAAAATTGAATAGATGATCATATCAAATTCACCTTTACATAATTTAAGGTATCTATGCAATTTCAAAGAGTTTTTGGAATAGAAAGGATACACTGACAGGATTTTTCTTCTCTTATAAAGTGAGTAGGCTTACCTAGGATCCAATATCAAAGCCATGTTACCAAGGTTTTATCAAAGGAAAGGGAAAAAATTAATACAAATGACAATGGAAGAATTATCTCAGAAGTAGACATTGCAGAATTGAAATTCTAACCATCATGTTATAGGCACTTCTCAGTGACACCAGAGAGGGGTTACCAGACAGGACAGCCCCCTGAGTCAGTGCGAGAGGGCTGTCCCCAACCTCCATCCTTGTCTTCTCACATAAATTAGTTTGACTGTGTTGTGGAAAACCAATTTATTAAATCATGCACCTGTATTGAAAACGAGCAAAAGCAAGCCTATGCATCTGGCTTATGAAGCACAGACAGGCTCTCAGCTAATCTGAAGAGCAAGTTGGGTGGGAGTCTGAGGCATTATATACCCTCCTGTCTATAGGCTTCAAAATTCCTCTGATGACTATTTTGGTACAGATTAATTTCAAGGTCTCTCTCTTTTTTTTTTTTTTTTTTTTTTTTTTTTTTTTTTTTTTTTTTTTTTACTTTGTTGTGGCTTTCCCAGAATTCATGAAAAGCACCTGGCAACTTTATCTTGAGACTACCGGCTTCTCATCTTAGAAAAGCAACCCTCTTCCCCTTCTCTTTCCCCCCTTATTTCTGCATTCGCTCATTACAGACATTTTTTTTTTTTTGGTTTTGTTTTGTTTTTGTTTTTTTATCATTTGCTCTGTGTTCTTGGCTGAGGAAGATAATAGCATGTTAATTCTGGCTGAAAAATGACCATACTGTTTGACCTTGTTTTAACTTTCCTGTCTCAGTTTCCCTATTTTTCCTGCCCTGGAATCCTGTAACAATCAGAAAATTAACTTTAAAAGGAAATATAACTTAAGTCCTAGTGTGGCTAAGTCATAGAAAAAGAACTAAAAAGAATAGTGTGCAAAATTGTCCCTTTTATATATTTTAATATTGTGTCTACCATTTATAGTCAATTAAGCTTTGGATTCAGGCTTCAGTTCTTCAAAATGCACTCAGCAAACACTAATAAATAAATAAAAATAAGTGGCTTAATTTACTCAAGTTTTGTTTAGTTATTTCTGATAGTTTCATCAACCATCAGCTCTGTAGTTTTATAAATATTATGTTTTTAGTAATATGTATAATAAGTATTGAAAGTTATTTAAATTTAACTCAACCAAATATATATATTTTACTCTCCTCCCATTAAGTTCCTCAATAGTGTTTTTACATTTTGATGTCACTGATATATCTTGCATCTCTCCACCCCCAGGAATTTAAGCCTATTTTCTCATCTTATGTGATCTAGTCTTTGTGACATCATTATGCAGTCAGTGTTGAGATGCTCACTATATTTTTCTACAAATATATTCACATTGATTTGTGCCTTCAAGCTTCTAGTTTTCTTCTGCCTTGGCTAGAGAAATATAATCACTTTGTGCATTACTCTCTATATGTTTATTCTTTGTGGGAAATACAAAGAAATGACAGAAACAGGAAACAAATTATCTTAGGAAACATTTACCTTTTATATGCATCCAATGATTTACTATTAGTGATTTTTAATAGTTACTACTAGTTAAAATTATGAGTGGGTAGGTTAGGGGGGGTAATGGGTGGATAAGGGCACATATGTAATACCTTAATCAATAAATAATTTTTTAAAAAATTAAAACAATTAAAAAATAAAATTATATTTTAAAATTCAAAGCATACTAGAAAATTATAGTAGAAAATAAATTTTTCATGATTGTGTGTTAGAATCCTATGTGATAACCCTATATAATAAAAGGGTAATATGCAAATTGACCCTAATGGCCAAACAACCAGGAACAACCAGTCATTATGACATGCACTGAGCATCAGGGGGTGGATGCTCAATGCAGGAGCTGTCCCCTGGTGGTCAGTGTGCTTCCACAGGGGTAGTGCCGCTTAGTCAGACACCAGCTCATGGCTGGCCAGTGCAGTGGCTGTGGTGGGAGCCTCTCCTGACTCCACAGCAGTGCTAAGGATGTCTGACTGACAGCTTAGGCCTGATCCCCCAAGGAGTGGGCCTAAAATGGCAGGTGGACATCCCCCAACAGCTCCCAGGTTATGGGAGAGTGCACAAATTTCATGCACCGATCCTTTAGTATATTATATTTGGTTAGATGGTAGTAGAAGTGGAAGTTAAACAAATGTCTAAGATTGTGTGTTGTTGTTGTTTTTTAAGCAAACATGAAAGAGGATTTGTAAACAAACATGAAGGAAAGAGCAATTTTGAGTGTTAAAAGATAATTCATAAGTTTACCTGTCTCTAAATCTCCATCTCTGATGTCAAGAAATAGACATTCAAAATCATAAGGATTTGAGTAGAGGTCTTCTGGTGCCTTCTTGAGAACTCCTGATGGAAGAGGGACACATCTTGAAGACACCATTTCTCACTCTGACTAAGTACCCAGTACCCTATATCACTTTCTTTTTCAACTAGCTCTTCTTTGACCCCAGAGCTTTTGGTTGTCAGGTTCCTGAACAATGTGATAACCACTGATCCACCTACTTTGGCCAGTACACTATTCCATGAGAAATATGGAATAGAAGAAAATGTTTCCTCCAGTTTCACACACTTAGCTATACAATCATAGTAAGTGATGAAACGTTTAACTCTTACTATTGGCTTCCTGCTCTGTCATCTGACAGCTCACCTCTCTCTCTCTCTCTCTCTCTCTCTCTCTCTCTCTCTCTCTCTATCTCTCTCTCTCCCTCTAAATTCAGCTGAGCTCCTGATGCATCCTTGAGAAGTATTTGAATATTGTACCAACACATGAAAGTAATGGTAAGGACATACCCATTTCTCCTGTTTGTAGATTCTAATTTAAAAAATCTGGGAGCAAGTTAATTAATAATTGCTTTTTAAAGTTGCTGAGAGAACTGGAATAAAGCATTTTTCAAGTAGTTAATAGTTGCCAATGTTTCAGATGGCATAATATTAGAATCTATCTAACTAATGGAGACTTCTTACGTTGTTTTTAATGTTAATAGTGTTAATTCTTCAGGCACCAACTTTGGCTGCTGAAAAAGATTCCCCCTTTTCTTCCCTCACTCAATTTCTACTTTTTAATATATTCCAGGCACAAAATCTGTGGATTGGTATCATGTCACTTACTTTTTACTTTCCTCCTGGCTGTGCAAATATACTTCCTTAAGTTCAATCACTTTTCATTCTAAAAAAGCAATTTCCAAACCAAAAGTGGCTATTTTTGGCCTCTTGATTTGGGAATTCATCACTTTGACAGATTCTTTAAAAAATTCTTTACTCTCTTTTCAATTAGGATTGGAAGTCTCTAGGGATGTTCTTTCATGAGAAAAGTATGATAAAACATACACAAAGTATATTTTTCTCCGCAGACTTCTACCAAAAGCCCTATGTATTTTTTTCCTAGGTCCTGACATTCTGGTGATATCAATGCCAGCTACAAAGCACTGCTTCTGTGGCTCTATATATCCCACTTGTAAGAAAGCCAGCTGCTTGAAATTCCTCCAAAACAGTTTCATCAAGTTAGTGAAATCTATGGAGTCCATGAGTATGGAATCCTATTATCATCCATAGCTGACATTATGCAATTTGCCCCCAACATCTAACAGCAATCTAAGAAAAGAGTGGGTCCCTAAATTGTTAATGTGTAAAACCATAAGACACATAATTTTTCTTTTCTCAGTTGCACTAAAAATGTAGCCCAGATTTTTTTTTTGATGGGTTAGAATAGAGAATTGATCTTCAAAACACTATCCACAGAGTATTAGCAATGGTGTCTTTAGAAATTTTGTTGGAAATACAGAATATTGGGTTTCACCCTGAACTTAGAGAATCACAATCTGCATTTTCACAAGATCCTCAGAGGAAGTTAGTGCACTTTAAAGATTAATAAACTGTCATAACTATTTGGCCATTCTGAGTTCAAGAATTTCTCCTTCAAACAAGAAATTGTCAAATTTTTTATGATGCCCTCATTTATAAACATTAGATCCTAACCTTCAGTATACTCTCATTTTGCTCATTTAAAGTTCAACACACACTGATGAACTTTTCAATGAGCAAAGCCAGTAACAATGATCATTATTTTACTTTAAATTTGTGGAAATCCATGATGACCTTATCCTATCTAATAAAGAGGGAATATGATCATTGTGCCTCATGCTGTCGCAAAGATGGCAGCTCCCACAGCCAAAAAGGAAGGAATATGCTAATTGACTGCCCCACCCTCAAAGTTGGCAACATCCACAGCCACAAGATGGCAGTGCCCGGTCCCATGAGCCCCACCAGGTTAGCAGGCACATGGCAAGACTGGGCCTATCCTCAGTCAGGTCTGACCACTCTGTCATCTGCCTCTGGAGTCCCCAAGTCCATTCAGCCCCCCGGCCACTCAGGGCCAGCTTGAGGCACAGGCAAGTTTCAGATAGTGGTGGTCTAGCCTACCCAGGGTTCCTGCAGCTCAGGTAACCAGGGAGGGATGAGGCTTGCACTGCCTGTAGTGGCAGCAGCAGAGGTGTAATGAGGCATTGCCTTCCCCTTCCCCTGGTTGCTGAGTCATCTCCCTTCCCTGAGGACTCCTGGATTGTGAGAGGGGACAGGCCAGCTGAGGGAACACCCTCCAGTGCATGAATTTTCATGCACCAGGCCTTTAGTATTTAATATAATACTACCTAGGTAATTTTCTTCTCCATTTCATTATTATTATTTACCAATTTTGTTCTATTTCTTAAATAATTTTGCAAATACTCTGTTTATCATCTTATCAGAAATCTTTAATCCAAGAATGCAATCATAAAACGATCAATGCCGGGCTGGTGTGGTTCAGTGGTTGAGCATTGACCCGTGAACCAAAAGGTCACTGGTTTGACTTGGGGTCAGGGCACATGCCACAGTTGCAGGCTTGATCCCCAAGGTGTGGGAGGAGGGGGGCATGCAGGAGGCAACCAATCAATGACTCTCTCATCATTGATGTTTCTCTCTCATTGATTTTTCTATTTCTCTATCCATCTTCCTTCTTCTGTGACTAAAAATCAATAAAGTAAAATACATTTTAAAAAATGGTCAATGTAATCTGTCCCTTGTATGTTAGAATCTATTCATTGCCCTCTGAAATGGCTTGATAATATTTAAAGGTTCACTTAGTTCCCGGGAACTGCAACATGCCCAGGATCCTTAGCAATGGATGTACATCAGGGAAGTGGTTCTAATGATTAATAAATAAATCCTACACTCAGAGATTTTAATTGAAAATGCAAAGTTCACAAGGAATGCACAGTTTGAAGGAGAGAGAGAGAAAATTCAGCCAATGCTAAAGCAAAAAGTGGTGAGGAAAAACAAAAACTACTCCAAATTTTGAGGTAAATAAGGGACTCCCATGCAAGTGTCCTTCTTCACTATTAGTAACTCAGCTTAGTTCTTCTACTTGATCAGAATTAGACAGTGATGTTCCTAAGTAGCTGAATTATTTCTATTTTTGGTCCTCATGACTCAGTTTAAACCAAACCTTCAGGCTCTCAAGACTGGATTATTTGGCCCTGGACCACAGCTTCCAGACAAATGAGACTCTTATCCATCATGCAGTGCCTGGCACATTCACCACATTTATCTGCTCCTTGGATTTCCACTGATTACCTATTTTGCACCCTGCTATGATGATCACCATGGATTTTAGATTTATCATGAATTTTAGTTAATTGCCTTGAGTGCAACCTTTTTCATTTTATATCATAATCTGTTTTTATAAATATACTAGAAGCCTGATGCATGAAATTAGTGCATGGGGGGGGGGGGTCTCTCAGCCCAGCCTGTACCCTCTCCAATCTGGGACATCCCTTTCACAACCCAGGACTACTGGCTCCCAAATGCTCACCTGCCTGCCTGATTGCCCCTAACCACTTCTGCTTGCAGGCTAATCACCCCCTGACCACTCCCCCACCAACCTGATCAATGTCTAACTGCTCCCCTGCCAGCCAATTGCCTCTAAATGCCCTCTCCTGCCAGCATGGTCATCCCTAACTGCCTTCCCTTGTCAACCTTGTCTCTCCCAACTGCCTTCCCCTGCCAGCCTGGCTCCCCCCAACTGCCCTCCCTATAGGCATGATTCTCCCTAACTACCCTCCCCTGCAGGCTCGGTCCCCCCAGTTGCCCTAGCCTCCAGGCCTGGCCCCCCTACTGCCCTCCCTTGCTGGCATGGTCACTCCTAACTGCCCTACTCTGCCAGTCATATTGTGTCCACATGGGGATAGCCATCTTGTGTGTTGGAGTGACAGTCAATTTGCATACTACTCTTTTATTAGATAAGATTTTTACTGAAATTTCATGCTTACATTGGTTAATAAAATTTTATTGGTTTCAAGTGTACATTTATAGAATACAACATCTGCATATTGTACTATGTGTTCATCACCCAAAGTCTAGTCTCCTTCCATAGTTTTCCCTCTATCCTGTTGTACTTGCCCCATGCCCCTTTTCCTCTGATAGTCATATAATGTTATCTGTGTCTATGAGTTTTGTTATTGTTCTTTTTGCTTAATTCCTTCACCTATTTCACCCAGCCCCAGGGCACTTCTCCCCTCTGACAGCAGTCTGTCTGTTCTTTGTATCTATAAGTCTATTTCTTTTGTGTTTGTTCGTTTATTTTGTTCTTTAAATCACAAGCTGACAAGCTTATTTCATTTATTCAAATGCTCTCCAATTCCATCCATTGTGTAAATGTTTTTTATCCACTCATCCACTGATGGGCAGGTGAACTGTTTTCAAATCTTAGCTATTATCATCTGTTTTTAAATATTTAAAACGTATCTCTAGTCTTCCTTTTAAGGAAGACAATTGATCTACATTTCTCAAAAAACAGGATCTTCCAAATTCCTATTTGCACCTTTCATTACTTACACTTACATCACAATCTGGCCACAAAACTCTAGCTTTGAAAATGATAAGAGGCACTTCCAGAGAGGGCACAATGTCCCATTTAAACATTATAAAGTGACTCTAAATAATAAGATACAAATAATTTTTCTGTGTTTTGCTCTTAAAGATCATTTATTTTTCCAGGGGATGGAACAATGCACACAAATGGTTCAATCAATGGTATCTGATAGATTAATTCATCAACCCCCAACTGATTTCAATTTGTTTTCTTTTGGAATTTGTCATTACTTTTTCATTATTTTTTGGATGACCTTAAAAAAAAACTCATTATTTCTTTGAGCCTTAATCTATTATGTTTCTTTTCAGATAATAGTAAATACTATGAAGGTATCTTATGAGGACCAATCACAGTTTCCCAAATTTTACATTCTATGAAACTATAGCACTTCCCCAAACCTCCAGAAACTCTAGTAGGATTTCTTAATTTTTACAAATAAAAACGAAAGCAAACCCCGCAACTATTATGTAGTGTCCTATAATAAAATGAAGCCATTTTAACACCAAGAAATTATATAAATTAAGAATAAAAATGGAATCTTATAAATTGAAAAGATACTTTTTAACGTTTTAAAAAGCACTAATTGGCAAAACTGGTTTGGCTCAGTGGATAGAGCGTCAACCTGTGGACTGAAAAGTCCCAGGTTCGATTCCAGTCAAGGGCATGTACCTTGGTTGCAAGAGGCAGCTGATTAATGTTTCTCTCTCATCATTGTTTCTAACTATCTATCCCTCTCCCTTCCTCTGTGTAAAAAAGTCAATAAAATATTTTTTTTAAAAAAAGCACTAATTGCCAATGATTTTCTCATCTTACTTTGTTTTTTTGTTTTTCCCCCCTTATTGCCCTCCTCATCCCCCCATACAAGCCCTCATCCATCCCCCTCCTCCCCCTGCCCTGCCTTCCCCCATTGCCCTGTATCCACTGGCTATCCCCACACACACATGCACACAAGTCCTATAGGCCCCTCCTTCCCAACTTCCCCTGCCTTCCCACTGTAGCAAGACAGTCTGTTCATTGTTTCTTTGCCTCTGAGTATGCTTCCTCTGACTCCACCCCCTGATTCTTGTTTTTAAAAACATCTTGCCCCTGTAGGCTAGAAATCAACCCACTAGAGCAAAAGAAAAAATGATTGAGTCCCAATTTCAATGTCTGATAGCTTTGAGTCCCAGTTTCAATGTCAGACAGTTCCTCATGTGTACATGTCATCAATGGTATCTGGATACTGGACAGATGGTGGCGATGCCGGTCCGACCCTCTCTGGTTTGGTCCTGGGCATCCTGTAGCGATGCTCAGCTGCTAACTGCTCACATGGCAAGGCATCATCATCGTCTTCCATCTCTGGACTGTTTCTCCTCTTGCCTTCGTGTTTGGCGTAGACCTGTCAGTTCCCCTCTGTTGCAGGAGTCCTCTTGGTCTTGGAGTTGTTTTCTGAAAGTATATAAACATGTTCTTGACCAAGAGTTAATAGAGGAATCTTTTCTATAAAATTGACTTGGGATACTTTTTATTTTTGCCTACCTGTTTTTCCTTTGGCTTATTTTGACACCATGTGTGTTTTTCATGGATGTCTTACTATTAGCATTACAAATTAATTTTCTAAAGTGAAAATTTTCTTAATGTAATTTACTTACTGGATATTTTTCCTTACATGCTATTATCCTCCTCCTCTCCCCCTTTATTTTGATTAATGGAGAATTTGGTAAAATTTTTTAATGCAATCTTGATAACTTTAAATTTTAACTTTTTGTACACAAATATGCCTGTTTTCTGTTCATTACATATTAAGCAATTTTACCATGAGATGAGCTATCAATAGAAATTTTAATTAATATGTTAGAAACAGTTTTTATCCAGTACACTTAAATTTTCTTGGTGTTTGCTTATTTCAGTTCGCCAATTTAAATTAATCTTAGAGCTTGATAACACTTTTACTGCCAATTTAATACTCTACCAAAAATCTTAGATTACTCTGTATATATTAGTGGAAAGGTTTATTTGCATTGAGTAGGCACTGAGCATTCCTAGTGCTAGGATGAATTTAGCTATAGGGCAGCTGCTGTTGGCATGTTTCTGTCTGTTACCTGGTTCCTGATCTGAGCTGGGCAATGTCTGTCTGTTACCTGGGTCCCAATCTTTGCTGAGAATGGGAAGCGAGGTAGCCATAGGGGCAGGAGACAGCCCTCAGAAGTGGTGAAGGTTCAGATCCCTGCAAGGTTGGTGGGGGGTGAGGGTCTGTGCCCCACCTCTGTTGATCCCCAAGTTCTTTCCTGGCCCCTCTGCGACTGTGCTTGTCTTAGGTTGTTCCTTCCCTGAGGGATTTTACCCATCTCTGGCTAACCAGTCATCCTCAGGGGCCAAGCAGGTTGAACATTCTTTCATTAACTGAGCCATATACATGCAGTGCGATATAAACTATAGAGCTGATTATTCCTCCTTTCTAATGGTGTAATTAGCTAGAAAAATTTAGGAGAACATTTTTTTTTTTCACTTTCTAAAAGATTAATATTTTCCTACTCACTTTTTAGACAATTACAGATAAAAGCATTTTTTCATATTCTTATTATAATTCCTATATCACATAGTGAGACTCAAGGATGAGTTCTTTATTATCATTCATACAATCTCCTCAGATAATGTTTATTTGAGAGAGAATACAACTTTTTTAAAAATCTCTGTTTATATGCATTATAAGGAAAAACAATAGGGTAGAAAATATGATAGCCATGGAATATCTACAGAATTTTGAAATCAGGTCATTAATATGCTTGAATGAAAATATAAGCCGGAAAACTACATATTGACATTTTAGTATAAGTTTAATCTCTTTGAATATAACACCTAAAATTCTACTGCTTCTTTTAACAGAAACATTTTAAATATTTCAAGGAAGGACTTTCCTGATCTCATTGGGTTTTCAATTAGGTAGTCATTATTTTTCCTAATAGCATTTTTCTTTACAAGGAGTAACCAGAACTATTCAGGGTTGTAATTCAAAATGCACTTAATTTGAAAAATGAAACATACATTTTCTAACAGACTATGCTCCCTTGAGTGTTTCCTTTTGTTGCCTTTTGTCACTGGTAGTCATTAGCTGACAAGAAATTGTCATTCATTGCAGAATCGTAAATTCTGTGACCAGAGGTTTCCTAATATCTCATCTGTCAAAATATCAAAAAAAGTAGTTGTGCAGCTTATTTTTTTAACTTGTGAGAATATTTTCCAAAATTACTATATTATCTGCTATACATTTAGTGCAATTTTCTCTAGAAATTTGTTAAGCCTTTAAACATCAGAAGTTCACACAAAGATGAAAATGCATTTTTTCAGGAAATGTACTTATTTTGCTACATTACTAAATTATTTTTATTTAAACAAATTACAAATAAACTAATAGAAGACATAAATAAGGGGACAGATTTCCTTTGTTCATGGGTTGAAAAAAATTACTATTGTTAAAATATTCATTCTACCCTAAGTGATCTACAAGTTAATGTAGTTCCTATAAAAATTCTAATTGCATTTTTCACAGAAATAGTAAAAGACAACTTAAAAATTTGTATGGAACCAAAAAGTACCCTGAAGAATTAAAGCAGTCCTGAACCAAGGAACTAAGCTAAAGCCTCACCATTTCTGACTTCAAATACTCTTGAGAGTGTTACAGATGTGTCCCTATTTCTCTTCCCTTTGCCCCTTCCAGTTGGCTCTTTCCCAAGTGGAGGGGACAAATTGAAGTCTTCACCTCACTATTGTCTGTGTCCATGGGCTATGCCTATATGTATATAAATTTCTTTTAATGCTCTAAAATTTTAAAATCAAACAAATTTAAATATTATAAATAAATGAGAGCCAAAACTGAAATTAATACATATAGTTATATGAATGGAAACTTCTTTAAAATAAGTTTCCATTCATATAACTAAAACAAGGAGATAGTTCCATTATATTCATTGAATTTTATGGATATATTATTTGAAATTATGATGTTATCAGCTGACTAACTTCCTGAAGGCATTCATTGCATTATAAACACATGGTGAAAAAATGGTTTCAGAATATATTCTAATATTATTTCACAATGAAAAAGATTATCCCAGGATCATCAATATAATCATTCCACAACAGAATTCTTATTGAAACTGAACATACTTTTAAGTGAATTTTTAAGAGAAGATTACATCTCATGATGAGTAATTACAACATAATACAATTTAGCAATAATAACATATTCAGTTCCCTTCATAAAGCAGGTCAGCTATTATGTTATCAGAACAAATTACTAAAGGCTCCATACATTAAAAAAAAAAATTCTCACCATTAGGTGAGAAAATAGAATTTTTTGTGTTATATTATTTTATTATATGGAAATGTGTATTGGCGTGGAGTAGACTGAACCAGCTGAACTTGATAATTCATTTCTTTTTAATTTATGGGGGAAGGAATATGAAAGGCTCCAAATGAAATTACTTCATCAGAATTCACATTTGATTTTCATCTTTTCAGCTACCCAGATGCATCAATGCTCAACTGACTATGCTCCCAGCTGCATTATTCAAGGATGTTATTCAAGAAGCAATACTTACAATATGTGTTCCACTGAGTAGCAAGCTAATTACAAGAACTTCACAGCTGGATTTTTAGAAGGCTTTGATCTTAATTGTAAGGTGCTAAAAATGTTTGTTGGTTAGACTTTATTCTTTATATCCTAAGTCTATAGTCTTCCCTTGCTAGAAAATTGGTAAGGGCTGTTCATGAATAAAAGGAGTGAATCCTTGTCTCTTTCATCCTGTTAGAGCTTAACAATAAACAATCCTACATAATTATTTTACATTTCAAAGATATCCCCTGCCTAAGGGTAATGGTAAGAATGCATCACTATTGCAATGGTTAACTAAAAAGTCTACATTATAAATATATATATATTTTGAAAACTGCATTTCTCTAATTTGAAGAATTAATATGTTTGCAGTGTTTATCTTTGGGTTTATTTTCTCATCACCAAATTTTAGGAATTTATCTTTGGTAAAATGTATAATTAAATTTAGGATGCATGAGATCTAGCAGAGGTGGGGAGATAAATATAATAGTTGAGTATAAACAGAAAAATAATATTAAGGCCAGTTGAATGAACCATGTGAAAAGGACATTAAACAAAGAAGCAGCAATGGAATAACTGAGTTCTAAACCACTTTTGTCACTGACAATGTGAGACCTGTGAACCTAACTCCTCAGTTTTCTACTTCAATTTCTTCAATAGTAAATGTGTATACTGTGCGACATAGTATTTTATATTCCAGAGGCAAGTTATTTCTTTGAAAGTAACTAAAATTTATTCTTACTTGCTTAAAGAGAAAAGTGGAATTTAATATAAGCATTACCTTGGCCAGGGAGTTCAACTGGTTAGAGCATCATCCTTTACACACACACACACACACACACACACACACACACTCAAAGGTTGCAGGTTTGATTTCTGGTCAGGACACTTAAGAGAGGCAACTGATTGATATCTCTTACATTGGTGCTTCTCTTTCACTCTTGCTCTTTGATTCTTTGCCCAAGTCCTCTTAGGTTAAGTAGAATTGATATACAGTACATATAATTAGTACAAATTCCAACTCTATAGACAGAAAAACAGATTGGTCAAGTAGAATCAGAATCTGGCCCTCTGAATCAACTGAACTTGGGGTTGGGGTCATATGGGCCCAGTATGTTCATAGGGATCTTGGAATCTACATAGAGAAAGGTATCAAGAGAATGGAACAAGGTAATAGAATAGCATGTCTACATAACCAAGGGAGAGACTATTAGGAAATTTTCAAATAGCAAAATAAAAGGTATTTTCTTTATGTATCCACCAATAAAACATTTGACTTACATAGAAATAGCCTTGATACAGTGTTTTATTTATACAATAGTGATAACACAATACCATTACAATAAATGAGAACATGGTGCCATATATTAATCCACAGAAAATTTACTCTGAAATATGCTGGACCTTGAGGCTAAATATTTATTTACATTAGAAAAGTGATTTCAGAATGATAATATGTTCTGTATCTAATTTAACATATATAAAAATATATATTTTCAACCTTATATTTAGTGTTGATAATTCAATATTTTATTTAAAAATATAAATGAATCAAGTAGAATTCTAGTTTCACTATTTTCTTCAAAAAAAACCCAAATATATGTATATTAAAAAATATTGAACTAAAACATTTTGGTACTGTTTCAGCTCTTAAAAATTCAGTACATATATACCATGGAATACTACTCATCCATAAGAAAAGATGAAATAATCTTTTGCAACAACAGGGATGGATGTTGAGACATCATGCTAAGTGAAACTAGTCAGCTAAGAAATTACCTATGTTATTTCTATAAATTTTTGTATAAGTATTTCCTTTATATGTTGGAAAATCATAATATGTCACGATGTATGTAACATGAATTGATTTGTTTGTATGTTAGCTTTTTCAAAATTTTTCTTTTGTCATTATCCAACATATCTTTTGGGAAAGACTGAAATGACATTTAGTCCATAATTGATATCACGGTAATTTATAACCATAGATAAATAAGCATGGTGAAATAATAACTCACTGACATTTTAAGACTTTATATTGCTTGGTTTACCAGATGTTTATGCAGTTCATTATTATTTCCTCTCTTGATGATGGCTCCAGCATGCCTAATATTCCCTAATCACAATCCTCTCTAAGATACCTTTATTTGAATTCATACAGCTTGCTGGCTCAGAAGAAAACTGCCTTTTCAAAAGCAAAAATAAATGCTCTATACCTTTATATTACACCTGGTTAATAAGGTAGAGCAAAAGTCTTTTAACCACCAGTCTAGAAGAATCACTTGTATTATTTATTTTTAATGTATTTAAGCTTAACACATTTTATTTTAAATATTTATGATAAAAATGTGAAAAAAATGTATTAAGTACTTCTCTTCTTTCTCTAAGGATATAAAACATAGTTTTATAATTTCTTAATGATGCATTGCTAATTTTCAGACAATGTTATAAAACAGTAATATCCTCAGGGATCATTGAAATATAAGTACTGTTAGATTCAATAAAATAATATTGATAATAAGCAGCCTTTGGCTGCTATGCAATTATAAATTTCTACATTTTTTAATTTTAATTTCTTTTTAATTAAATTTAACTAAGAATTATAAAGAAAAGCATTTTTAAATGCATTAGAGACACACATGTTGCTGTGCCTGAAGTACACATTATGTTTTCCAGGCTGAAATGACGTAGGCCTTATATTGCTACCCTCTTATGTAAATTGAATAGGCTATTATGATAAACTATACCTGAATCAAAGTCTATTAGATCTGTTGTTCTGTACCATGAAAAGCTTACTTATTTCTATAAGTAAGCTTTTCATGGTACAGAACAACAATAACAATAAAAACAAAAACAGCTTAACCAGCCTGTTTGGCTCAGTGGATAGAGTATTGGCCTGCAAACTTATGGGTCACAGGTTCAATTCCGGTCAAGGGCATGTATCTTGGTTGCGGGCACATCTCCAGTAGGAGGTGTGCAGAAGGCAGCTGATGGATGTCTCTCTCTCATCAATGTTTCTAACTCTCTATCCCTCTCCCTTACTCTCTGTAAAAAAATCAATAAAATATATTAAAAAAAAAAGAAATGCAGAAACAACTGGTTATTAGAAATTCAAAATAACAAAATAAAACTGAAAAACTTGCCTCACAAAGTTGTTTTTTTCAATATTTTGTGACTCTGAACTGAGGCTTTCAGAATGATAGTCAAGTGAACAAGTATGCTTATCTATTAACAGCGTTTCCTATCTAATAAAGAAGGAATATGCTAAATGACCTTCACATCATCACAAAGATAGTGACACCCACAGCCAGTAACTAGGGAATATGCTAATTGTTGCCTCATCCTTAAAGATGACAGTGCCCACAGCCATTAAGGAGGAAATATTCTAATGACCACCACACCCTCAAGATGGCAGTGCCCACAGGATGGCAGCTCTCAGTCCCCTCAGCCCTGCCAGGGTGGCAGATGCATGGTATTACTGGGCCCGACCCCAGGTGGGTTCGGCTGCTCTATGCCTGCTTCCAGAGTCCCCTAGTCCTTTCAGCTCCCCAGCCACCCAGGGATGGCCCAAGGTGCAGGCAAGCCTCTGATGTCAGCTGCCCAACCAATGCCTAAAGCACAGGCAAGCCTCAGGTGGCAGCTCCCCAGCTGATTCCAGAGGTGCAAGCAAGCCTCGGAGAGCAGCTGCCCAGCCACTCAGGGCTGCCCAAGGCTCAGGTAACTAGGGCAGGCCGAGGTTTGCACTGCCAGCAGTGGCAGCAGCAGGGGTGTGATGGGGTGTTACCTTCCCCCAATCACCAGGTTGCCTCCTGCCCCTGAGGGCTCCTGGACTGTGAGAGGGGGCAAGCCAGGCTAAGGGACCCTTCTCCACAGTGTGAGGATTTTCATGCACCAGGCCTCTAATATTATTATATTGCTCTATTAGCAAATCTATCAGCAGAAAATAAAAACACTGTTATCAAAATATTAAACTTTATCATGGTATTAAATAAGATGACCATAGAGGTCGGTCTAGAAAGTTTAGTTATTAATTTATTTGTTGGTTTTACCTTACTTAACTTTTGTGTTACATTTTAACTGTTGATTTTAAGCAACTATAGTGAAAACCTAGAATATGCTTTTTCATGCCTTCCTTTTAAAAAGCAAAGAGGTATTACTTTAGATCTGATTTTGAATTTTAAATGAATAAATGAATTCTATGTAGCGAAAATGTATTTAAGAAGAATAAAATAGCCCTAACCAGTTTGGCTCAGTGGACAGAGTGTCTGCCTGCAGACTCAAGGATCCCAGGTTCGATTCTCATCAAGGGCATGTACCTTGGTTGTGGGCACATCTCTGTTGTGGGGTGTGCAGAAGGCAGCTGATTGATGTTTTTCACTCATCACTGTTTCTAACTTTCCTTTTCTCTTCCTCTCTGTAAAAAAATCAATAAACTTTATTAAAACAATATTTTTACTAAGAAAACATTGCAGGACAACATTAAGTAGTCAATTTAAATTAACTTTAGAGTGAACTGGAAGAAATTTGGAATGACATTCACTGAAGTATTCAAATAACTAGATATATGTTTTTCACCATATTGAGGGAGTAAGTGGCTGCTGCTGGGTGCTGGGCTATTGTGATGGGTTGGTCAGCTGAGCAGCACTCCCACAGTGGGAGTGTACTGACCACTAGGGGGCAGCTTCTGCATTGAGCATTTGCCCACTGGTGGTCAGTGGCATCATAGTGACTGGTCACCCAATCATTCAGTCATTTGGTCGCTTAGAGTTTTATACACATAGATTAGAAAATTTACATTGTTTTTCAAAAACCAATGCAAAATCCTATATAATAAAGGGATGATATGCAAATTGACCCTCACACCCTTGCATCATCACAATATGGCCACCTCCATGTCATCATAAGATGGCCAGCAAGAGAAGGCAGTTGAGGATGACCAGGCCTGCAGGGAAAGGCAGTTGGGGCCATTAGGCCAGCAGGAGAAAGCAGCTGGGGGTGAGACCAGGCTGGCAGGAGAAGGAAGTTGGGGATGAGCAGGCTGGGAGGGGAGGGCAGTTGAGGGCAATTGAGCCAGTAGGGGAACAGTTAGGTGTCAATGAGGCTGAGGAGGAAGCATTTAGGGGGTGATCAGACTGGCAGGCAGAAGCAATTAGGAGCAATTAGGCAGGCAGTCAGGCAGGCAAGTGGTTAGGAGTCAGCAATCCCAGATTGTGAGAGGGATGTCTGACTGTGGGATTCAGCCTAAACCGGCAGTCAGACATTCCCAGAGGGGTCCCAGATTGGAGAGAGTGCAGGCTGTAGTGAGGGACATACACCCCCTTCCAGTGTATGAATTTTGTGCACCGGACCTCTAGTTTCCTTATAAAAGGTCTACTTTTTAAAACAAAAATTTGACTCTTTGACATAAATATATTAAGAGGCTTTCTATATTTTTTTTATAATAAAGGAAAAAGTTCACAGTCCCTTGTACAAGACTCTTAATGACCTAAATTTTGGTTTTTCCCACTTGCCTTCTTCACTCCATTTATGCACACGTATTTGTTGATTTGTTAATTAATACCCTTATTACTACATATGTAGGTTTATTTCATATATAATTTCAATGCAGGCATATAAAATACAATGTAAAAATATAAGCATAATATACAATAGCAAAAATATAAATTGTAATCAAAAGAAAAACAAAGGTGGAGACAAAGCATAGTTAAATTTATGTCAATAATTAGGAATACATTTCGTTCAACCTTTTCTTTTAGCAGCCAATTTGAAAAAGGACAATTTTGTAACAACACTACTTTTCATTCAGATACAAAAAAGGTTAACTCTGCAGAATAAATACATATATAGAAGAAACAGAGACAATACCATCCCCGTGCTCCACATAGAGGACATAATGTTAAAAAAAAGTTCTTCTCAGCATTCTTGAAATAGACACTGCTACTATTATTGGGGCATTTTTTTTTTTTACTTATAATTGAATTCCGCATAGGCTAATCATATTAATTAAGACATATTTCAGAAGAGTTATCCTGAGAGGTACAGTAATTCCCTACACATACTAATTTGGTCCCCATAACATCTTGGTCATCATATATTTCTGAAAATCTAAAATAGTATACATTTTAGTCATTGCTACCCTTGGTAGTCCACTAGACTAAAAGATCAATGCAGAAAGTCATTGTATCTTATTATACTTGGTAGCACAAGTAATTCGACACAGTTGAAAAAATATTAAATAAGTTTTGAGAAGATATAAACTGCTTGATATTTAATTTCTTAATATTTTAACTTTATAATTACAGTAGACTGTGAGTTAAAGATAAGTTCTTATTAGTAGCTTTAATAACTTGTTTGTAGGTCATTTTAATAATGTGAACTTACTTTCTATACTCTGAGTTAAAACTCTCAATTTGCCAATCCAAGGAAAATCTTATTTTCTTGAAACACAAGCTACATCCTCGCTATTATTCAAAGTTTAACCAATCCTTTTATTGTGGCTTAATAAAAAAGCTAGGTTCTCTCTTATCACTTTTAACAGCCAGCAACTGGCCTTTATCATCAGAAGAAACTATATTTTTTTTAGTCATTTGATCAATGAAATCTTTATCTTTGCTTATAATATTTCTCTCCCTAGGAGAGGAAATAACTGCTAACTGCTGAGGTTAATTTAGTTTAAGATTAAAGGAGTCATATTGGCTCCTAGTAATATTGAGATATTAAAAATAAAACTTTATAAATCATCCCAAGTTAGAGCATTAACAATATCTTACATCTATGAGCTTCAGTACATGTTTTTATAGACTGAGTTTTCAATAATACATGCAGTTTTTTTATTGTGCTTTCACCTTTAATTGACTTCAAATTTTAGTTTTACATATTTTTTCCCTGTAAATTCACAAGAGTGCGTGCTATGTGTTGAAAGCAATGAACATAAGGATTAATTATCTAGTCCATATATTCTTTCACATTTCCTGCCTCTCATCCTAGTAAGAGATGGATACTTCTCACTGTCACCTACTGCCAATGGCTTTCTCAGGGTTCATCTGAGACAGCGTGACTAGCTGAAGTTGGTAGACTTGTGTGTAGTATTTTTGCTGAAGTGTCTTTGCCATTGACATATTTATCTTAAGCACTGTTGCTGCAAATATTTTCACCACATAACTAATTGGCAGTAAGGCAGTATTGCTGTAAAAATGAAAAAATCAAAACAAATTAAAAAGACACATTAAACATAACATAAAACATGAAAAATAAATAATAAAATTAAAAAGACTCTATTTAAAATGTGTATAGGTTCATAGCAATATCGCACAAATAACTGATTTTATTTTGTGGATTGTATGTAAGCAGTTATTTCTATTCTGTGGGTAATGTAGGTTTAACTCTGTGGCCTGTACGAGGGCCTTTGGACTCTCTTTCTCCTCCCAATGAAGTACGTTTCAAAATAAGAAACTGACTTTGGGGGGAAATCATCATTATCTGAAAGAAATACCATTTTAACATATTCCCACCACACCTACCTGTCACTGCATAGACCATTAAGGGCGTTAGTAAGATTTAAATATAAGAATTGAAAGAACTTCATCAGTGGAGAAATAAAACTAATGAAACAGCAAAACCAAGCTGTCATTCAGTTATTTTATCTTTTTGTTTTTTTAATGGCAAAATTGCCTAATGTTCAATTAGTTGTGTGGCAAAAAATGCTTGTGGCAAAGATGTCTACAGCAAAGATACGTAAGACCAAAGTACCTGAAAATGGTTAGACTATTCTATCTGATTGATCTTTAAAATAGTCTAGAAAAGAACAATAAAATACGTTTTAGTACTAGGTTTTGCTTATGCTTAAAGTATTTTTATTCAATGTTGCAAATTATTTATTGAATTAGAGAAGATGAGATGTGAACATTATTGCATCGTCTCACTTTCCTTTTTCTCACCTGCGTAACTTTAGTCCTCATTTAAGGACTAACATGATCTCAATATTAGTCCTTTCCACTCCATGATCAATCCATCATTATTTAGCTCCTCACCTTGCTTTCAGTTTTTGTTAACACTTGTCATTACCTAATAGTGCAATTTATATTAATATGTATATTTATTCATTTTCTGTCTCTGCTTCTTACATTGTAAAATCCCTGAAATCAGGGATTTGTCTTCCTCTGCTTAATCTATAGCACAAAGTAATACCTGAAATATAACATTTAACAATGTTTCATTGAAGGAATAAATGAAGCTCACTGCTAAAACAGAATCTCCATATGATTTCAATTTGCTTTTTATTTTAACATTTTTTTCTAGAATCGAATGTATTTTCATTTATTTCAGAAGTCAATAATGTTGTTTTTTCTCCCCAGCTTATTAATTTGTTAAGTATTTTCCTCCATTTTTCCCAAGCCCATTCAATAAATTCTTTAGCCCATTCAATACATTCTTTGGCATACTTTGGTCTAACCTGATTTCATGGTAGGCCTGGAGTTCCCTTCCCCTCTTCCCTGCATTGTAAAAGAGAGAACACATGCTTGTATGTTGTTGTTGTTTTTCTTTAAAAGTCCTGAAATTTTAAATATTTAAGATCAAATATTCATTTTTAAATGGAACAATGGTATAGCTTCCCTAAGGAAATAAAATTAGCAATTTCAGAAAATGAGTAAACTTGCCTTCCTAGAATTGGTAAAACCCAAATCTAGATAAAATAAGTACATTTTAAGAAGGGAAGTACATCAATACTCTATTAATTATATTCTTTGGGACAATAATTTCACAGTATGTTCAAAGATATTATGAAAAAATATATTTGATGGACATGTAAATGTGAACATTGCTATGTAAACTAAGTTTTATAGTTGTCAATATTTCAGAATTTTAAAGTACATTTCATATGCTAATTAAACTTTTAATCTCAATAAACATGTTCTTTCTTAGAATTTTTCAAATTTTCCCCAAGATGAACTTCTGAAATAAGTATTCTGATTGATCATTTTGTTTAACCAAATTTGTTCTCATACTAGGTTATACAAAGATTCTTATGTTTTAGATAAAATGTTAAAAGAATCATTTTATTACTGGTTGAAAAGAAGGAAAATAATATTTTTGTCATATATTTAAGATATAGGCCCTATATATATAATTCAACACTATAATATTTAATTGTAGATAAGAATAAAATTAATAATTACAAGTAATTTTTATTGTAAAACCTAATCTTATTCACATTAGAGGAAATAGTAAAATACCTGCTTCCCAAGGGATGACCACTTTGATTCTTATTTTTAATATTAATAAGTGATTTGATTATACCTCAGTATTTGCTAACTTGGCAGTTTAGTCAATATTATTGAAATATTATTAAAACATCATGCTCATATGTATTTCTAGCAAGCATTTGCTATATATGATACAAATCAAATCTTACAGGATTAAACATAGCTGTTAAAATAGCTAGAGGAAGAATAACCACAAACAAGAAAATGAAGCCTATTCTAGAAATTTATTTTTTTATTTTTTTATTTAAAATTTCTTTAACTTTTCTTCCTTTTTAATTGGTATAAATGAGCATTATAGTGCAAATAGTCACCTATCTATATAAAAGCCCAATATGCAAATTGTCCCCTCAGTAGTTCCACTGGGAGACCTGAACTTTGATGGCTCACTATGACATGCACTGACTACAAGGGGACGGCATGGAATTAAGGAAGGCCCCTGGCAGCAGCTGGAAGGTCCCCATTGGCCCTGATCACTGGCCACACCTGGGTACACTACCCATACATAAATTTTGTGCACTGGGCCTCTAGTATTGAAATAAATTAATTCCACAATGTGAAAGTTGGTGTTAGTAATTTGAGATTGACTATAAATAGCTCTAATTTGAAGTCCTGGTAGTTACTCATGCATTTTAGCAATTTTCCTATTCTTTAGTGAAATGAAATGAAATATGATATCTATCTTCCATAAAGACATATGTTGAATTCATTCTGGCTTATTATAAATTTGATAAGGATGACCAGAATGATTTTGTGTGTGAACTTGCTCTTTGGGGTTAGAAAATGCTGAAGTTCAGATAAATTAGTGATACAACTTGGACTAGACTTCATCTTTGCATTCTCAGTCACCTTTTATTTTTCCGTACTATACCATTTCATTATTGAAGTTGGATAAAATGTTTCATTATTTTATGTCCTTTACTTCTCTGGTATTTTTGTTTGTTTGTTTTCATTTCAACTTGGGATTGTTCATTGCCCCCCCCTTTTAACTTTTCCTTTTAAATTTTTTAAAGTATTTATTGTTGTAAGTATTATATATGTCTTCTTCCCCCCCCCCCATTGATCCCTTCTAGCCCACAGCCACGCCCCACCTAGGCCTTCACCACACAATTCTCTGTGTACAAGGGTTACACTTACATGAATACAAGTTTTGTGGTTGATCTCTTCCCACCCACCCATCCACTCCACTTTCCTCTGAGATTCAACAGTCTGTCCCATGCTTCTATAACTTTGGATTTGTTTTATTCATCAGTTTATTTTGTTCATTAGATTCCACATATGAGTGAGATTATGTGATACTTGTTCTTCTCTCTCTTGCTTATTTCACTTAGAATAATAGTTTCCAGGTCTCTCCATGCTATTTCAAAGGGTACGAGATCCTTCTTTTCTTACATTTGCATAGCATTCCATGGTATAAATGTACCACAGGTTTTTTTTTTTTTTTTATCCACTCATCTACTAATGAGCACTTTGACTTGAAGAGATCACTCCCTATGCTTTTTAATATCATCTATGTCAATCCTTCCCAGAATTCTATCCATAGCCCATTGTTTTACTTTTGTTATATACCTCACAGGAGATATATTATTCACACACAGTATGCTGAATAAGAAACTAACTGTGCCAGAAAGAGCTGAATTTGAATATTTCACTTCATTACTTTTAGCTGGAGGACAAGATGTTTGATCATTTTCTTCCTGATCCTCTCTTGCCTTGCATATGAAAAACAAAAGTGCTGGATAATTTTAGCAAATGCCTGTTGACTCATCTATCCAGAAACTCCCCCTCTATATTCTGGAATTCCCCCATCCCCCATTTTCCTACCTTATTATTCCAATATCTCACTTGATAGTACCACTATTTTCCCAGTTATAAACCCACACAATAAAAAATCACATACGCATGTGCTGAGTCAACTCTCTTCCACTACTGCTTTTTCTTTTGATACTTGGCTCTAGGAAATTTATCATTTTTGTGTTGCAATTCTTTACAACACCGAAATTATCATTCCTGCAAAGTTACATGTAGTGCAACTACGTCAAAATGATTTATACAATTCAAAACACTCAGATATTACTAATCTCTGAGCTAGCAGGCTCTATTCCCAAGCACAGTAATAAATGTATCTGAAATTTTATAGGCTAAAATTTAATTGCACATTTTGTGATCGCCAGTAAGAAAAAAGTTGGCCACTGTGTCCATGGTGACTTAGAAAAATCAGTGTGTATAGCCAAAAATTAGTTCTGCCTTGTTGAACCAGCCAAGTACCAGAACCTACCCAGCACTCTTGCACACACAGAATTTTTATCAAGTCACCAAAAGTGATTTACTTTTTCAAGCACTATGAAAAGTCAGAGTTATAGCTATCTTTAAATAATCCAAGCAACTTGAAATTCAAGTCAGATGCACAAATATGAATATCAATATTGGAAATGGAATGCCTTAGAACTTTCAATTGCATTCTTAGTTTGGGCAATTCATGAATGACTTAGGAAGTCTATGGCATGGTAATGTGCAGCTTGCATTGGA
>PVJN01017810.1:0-39974 GCA_004026805.1 Lasiurus borealis
AAGAGGACAAAGAAGTGGGTACTCTTTTGGGGACTCCAACTTAGACTCTGGTCCGAGGATATAGAAAGAACAGGTGGGCTTTTTCCAGGACACTGGTCAGAAGCCACCAGAACTCTGTATCCATCCAGGTCTTGACTCATGGCAGCTGTTCCTCATGAAGTGAATAAAATTCTTTTTCCAATTGCTTGTTATGCATCTCTTTCCATCTCATCCCCAGAAGCAGAGGCAACACTGAAATGACCTTTCTCCTGGCCACTAGCTGTGCTCCAGGTTGCAGCATGGGACTTTCCCGGGGATTGCTGGGGCACATCACTGCTGAGATTTCCCACCATCCATGCTTCATTTACCCATGAGCTAGGCACCACCTCCTCCAGGCTGTTCTCCTAAAACATGCAACTCCCCAGATCCCATCATCTGATGAAAACAGTCCCCTTCCTTACAGAGCGTACAACAGAGATGAAGGGCAGCTGGGGAGGAGAGTGCTTACCATTGTACACACTTAATCCTCGTGAAGGAGATGGTATAAAAATCCCCGTTTTAAAACGGAGGAAACTGGGACTCAGGGTGGTCACGTGACATGCCCCCACAGGGGCCAGAGCCAGGTTGGGACAGCCATCCAGCTTCTTCTTGCTTCCTGGTTTGACTCCGGTCCAGGCTTAATCTCATCTGCCTGGTTCAGGATTAAAGGCAGAAGGTGGGGTGCAGCATCCCAATTACTGGCGCGCTGTTTGTTGGATCACAAATATTTATTTTCTTAACCGCTTACTACATGCCAGTTATTGTCACAGGCTACTGAGTGATGAAGACAGACGAGACTTCTGCTGGCATGGAGCTCACATGCCAGTGGGGGTAGAGCAGACACTAAATAAGTGTGATTTCCCTTCGAACTCTGCTCTGCCCTCCCCTGCTTGGCCTCTGAGCACGTATATCATTTCCACAGCCACACAGACCCCCTTAGCCAGCAAAGAGAAGAGAGGTCAGAAGCATAAGGTAAAAGGTTGAGAAAGGTCCTTCATACTCTATACTTCGGGCTTTAGGGTCCCAGAGGAGAACAATGGCCCAGAAACACTGGGAGGAATGGGGTCCACGCTGAGGGTCCCTGGGGCTGGGCCTCTCGCCCTATGACCCAGAAACCCTTTGTTTTTCTTTGGTTGGCTGGAGCTGCCTCCATTCCCCTGGTGTTGTTGAAGGCACAGAATGCAGTCCTTCCCTACTCCCACAGTTGCTCTGCTCTGGAAGGACCCCTTAGGTGCTGAACAGTAGGCACGAAGTGCTTGTGAATCATCTTACTTGCCCATATCTATTTCCCCTTTTCTGCTAACACCCCTACTTTGCCTGAGAACCCACCCCTCTTATTACTTTCAGTCTTGGTGACTCTCAAAGGGTGGGCCTATGAATCAGTCCTGGCTAATCGAACACCCTTTCCTGCTACGCTGCCCTTCAGTGGAAGGCACTGCTCGGGGATTAAGATGATGGACTCTGACTCATCCCCTGTGGGAAGAGCCCATCCATTCGTTCCTGCTCCCCAGATCACCAGAGAGACCTGGATTCCTGACCTTAAGCCTTCAGCTTTTCCTTCCGTCCTCCAGGCTGCTCTGTGAATCCCCCTTTCACTGAAATGGGTCAGAGTTGGAGTCTGTTGCTTGCAACCAAACGTTAATGGCTGCTGACGTGGACAGCCATACCTTAGGCATAGGTAACAGAGGACTATGATATCTCTGGGTGGAATTTTCATCAGCGGAGACACAACCAGACCAGTGTTTTAGAAAGCTGGATGACACAGCAGAGCAGGAAGAACTGGAGGCAGGCAGAACGGTGAGGAGGCTGTGGCCAAGGTCCAGCAGCAAGGGCCAGGCGAAGGGCGGGGGGAGGGGAGGATGGGATGGATTTCAGCAACAGTTCTTTTCTTAAACGCAGCTGCCTAGATTGAATGGACTTTGTTTTTTATGGACAATTGTGTATGAATTTTTTGCAAGTGGGAACTTAGGTCAAATGCACCAGGAAGGCTTCTTCAGCGTGAAAGATCTTTTTTTTTTTTTTTTAAATATTTTATTGATTTTTTACAGAGAGGAAGGGAGAGATAGAGAGTTAAAACATTGATGAGAGAGAGAGAGACATCAATCAGCTGCCTTCTGCACGCCCCCTACTGGGGATGTGCCTGCAATCAAGGTACACGCCCTTGACTGAAATAGAACCTGGGACCTTTCAGTCCGGAGACCGAGGCTCTATCCACTGAGCCAAACCGGTTTTGGCTTCAGTGTGAAAGATCTTAATGCTTGTACTGTAATGTCAATGCCCATTTTTGGAATTTAGATTTGGTGGTGTGATAATTAGCATTGCTTCATCTTGGCTAGGCTACAGTTATTTAATCAAAACCTAATCTAGTTGTGGCTACGAATGTGTTTTTCAGACACGCATGGTTAGCATCTATAATCAGTTGACTTTAAGAAAAGGAGATTATCATTTATAACATGGATCAGCTTTATCTAATAAGCTGAAAAACCCAAAAGAACAAAAACTGAAGGCTTCAGAAAAGAAATTCTGCTTTAAGACTACAGCACCAACTCCTACCTGAGTGTTCGGCCTGCCAACCTACCCTATGGATTTCAGACTTGCTAACCCGGACAATCAAGTGAGCCAATCCTAAAAATAAAGTCACATATGCATGTGCGCGTGCGCACACACACACACACATAACCTATTGGGTCTGTTCTCTGAAGAAGGTTGACTGACACAATATGTCGTGACTCATTCAAGGCCGGCAGCACAAACAACTGATATCCCCTGGCCCATTTAAGCAGGAAGGAATTTATTATAAGACTAGAGGCCCGTGCAAGGATGAGCCTTCCTTACCCTGGCTGCTGGCACCGCCTTTTTGCTCTGGCCCGAAGCTGCCTTGCCAACTTTCCATGCTGCCCAGAGGCCTGGAGTGGCTGGGGTGGTGCGGAACACCTCCCCCTGCGGCTCGGCGCCTGCACATGCCAATTAACCTGCCATCTTTGTTGGGTTAATTTGCATACTCACTCCTGATTGACTGGTGGACATTGCGAACGTATGGTCAGTTAGCACGTTACTCTTTTATTAGTGTAGATGTTGTGTAGTTCCTGGAAACACTGGCAGGACCAGAGGATTAGGCTCAGAGACTTTGTGCCCAGGAACAGAAGCTACTGCTTCAGGGGAGGTATCTCTGCTGCTGGCACTGCAAACAGGCCTCTCAGATGGCACCTCCGCTGTCCAAACCCTGCTCTTGCTTTCCCTGAAAGCTGGCTGCTTCTATAGCCATCCTGGTTAGAAAATGTTATTGCGTGCCACCTGCTTCCCCATTTTTCTCTACTTGGGATTGAAGTCATTTCTATTTTGCATCTGATTGGCCGAGCCTAGCTCACATGCCTGCACTCCAGCTCCAAGAGAGATGGGGAAGTGAGTTTTCTGGCTTGCATCTTGGGGAAATTCTTTTCATGTGGGAAGGATGTTCACGGGGGCTGGGAAACATGTGTGGTCTAATTCAGCAGATCTGGGTTTTTACTTCTGTTTTGCTTCTGTGGGCACATGCTCTAGAACCGCAAAGAACACCACTACAGTGGCATCACAGTTAACCTGGCAACAGCTCAAAATAATCATAAGCAAAAAACTTGAGAAGTTAAATTGTGGAAGTACAGAATAATAGTGATGCCAAGACTGTAGTCCACTCTGTAGACACACAGACCACTCTGCTAATAATGTTTGAGGGGAAAAAAGTATCAAAATGTTAGGCATTATTACAACCCACTTTTCTATTTACACATACTTTTCTATAAAAATGGACTGTATTTGTTTTATTTTTTAATAAATCTTTATTGTTCAGATTATTACAATTGCTCCTCTTTTCCCCCCGTAGCTCCCCTCCATCTGCTTCCCACTCCACCCTCTGCCCTTACTTCCCCCCATTGTCCTCATCCATAGGTGTATAGAATTTGTGTAGTCTTTTCCCGCACCCCCTTTATCCCTTTCCCCTGAGAACTGTCAGTCCACTCCCTTTCTATACCCCTGATTCTATTATAGTTGCTCATAATTTTTATCTTTACCTTTTTCTTCTTCTTCCTCTTCTTAAAGAATACCTTTTAGCATTTCATATAATACTGGTTTGGTGTTGATGAACTCCTTTAGCTTTTTCTTATCTGTGAAGCTCTTTATCTGCCCTTCAATTCTGAATGATAGCTTTGCTGGTAGAGTAATCTTGGTTGCAGGTTCTTGCTATTTATCACTTTGAATATTTCTTGCCACTCCGGTCTGGCCTGCACTCGCTGCTGGCACTGGCCCCAATCGCTCTGCGCTGTCAATGGGTGCAAGTAGGGTCAGGTCCATTAGCACATGGGAGCAGTGGCACCAGGAGTGGGGCTGTGGGCAGACAGGGGACCGGGGCTGCAGTGGGAGGGGTGGGGTTGGGGGTAGGGAGGATGGGCCTACCGCAGACTTGCAGCCCTCAGTTCCTACTGCAGCCTTGCAGCCCCTAGTTATGAATAAAGCTGCCCTTTTGACAGGTTTTAACCCTTATAACAAGGCTCTATTTAAAATGTCATCTTATATACATGTTTACTATAGGAAATGGTTCCTGTTCTCCATTCAAAATCCCCTGCTGTGTCTTCTTGTGCCCTCTGATCTGATGGAAAGAAAATGACTTCACAGATGTGACCTGCACCATTAAATAAGGGAAAGGAGACATGTATTTACTAGAGCCTGTTCTGTGGGCTGTGCTTTATCTGCATATTTCATGAACTCGCATGAACAGCCCCATGAGTAGGTTTTGCTGCCTCACAAAGGAGAATGTGGAGGTGCTGAAAAATTGAGTGACTTGTCCAGAGTCCTACAGCTACACGAAGGGGTAGGAGAGAGCAGAGAAAGTCCAACATGTGGCCAACTTCCACCATGTGCCCCACTCACGACTTCCAGAAACTGAACGAATCCCAGCAGGGATGAGGGAATGGAGGGTGGAGAGTGTGGTGATGTGGTGGGCATGGCTGATGTTAGTAAACTTCCAGATGAGTCTGTAAGGAGCTTCAAATGGAGACTTCTGCACTGTCATGCGCTGTCTTTTGGTCATTCTTTTCCTCTTTAGGTGAGTGATACTTTCTTTCCTCTTCCATGACTCACTTTTTCCAGGCTTGCTGTCTTTCCTCTGATCTGTGACTTGCACTCTGCAGACCACGATGATGTTTAGTGAAGAGTGGTTCCCTGAGGTCTGAAAAGCTGTTCCCATTTATCTCCCCACCTGCTTCTGACTTCCCTTCTCTGGCTCCCCTCTAGCCACATCAGTGAAGCTCCAACCCCAAACTCCCCCATTGCTACCACAGGGACATCCGGGGGCCTATTCTTGTCTTTGTTCTCAGTTCTTTTCTTAATAAGAGGGACTCAGGACAGAGCCTAATTTCCACCTCCTCCCCACTTACCCTATAGGGTGGAGTAGGGGTCTGCCATGCTTTTAAAATAAATTGGAATTCTTCCTGGATTTGGTAGATGAGATGTTGGAAGCTCAGAGAAGAGACATTTCTGGGAGATCATCAAATTTGTAAATGTCAGAACCCACAGCCAAGTGCCGTGTTCAACCTGTGCTAAGCAGTCTTTCTTCTGCCGACCATGGCTTGGGTCATGGTGCCCCCTAAACTCATGTTCCTTCCATTCTGAAGGTCAGCAGTCACAAAAACTGCAGTTGGCACATATTCAAATGAATTATGTTCTAGGAATTTTCCTGAATCTGGGATGCCAGGTTGAGGGAAATAGCTTGATGGCAAAATCCCAGGTAGTGTGACCTAAGACACCATTGATTGCTGCCACAGATCTTGGGATGGCATGCAGGGCCGCAGAATAAGAAGAAATGGAGTGATTCCAAATGTAAGATTGCACATGTTTATCAGTAGTTTGTTCCTTTTTGTACCGAGGCCCAGGGGCTTATGCAGGGAAAGGCTCTGACAAGTGCCAGCTGCCCAGTTCTTGTCCAGTGGTCATTCAGAGGTTTCTCTTTAAAGGTCAGATTTCTGGATCCAAGGACCACATAGACTGACTTTCCTTGTGGTTCAGAAATGAAAGAAGCTATCTCCTTGTCCACAAAGAGAAAGAGGCATTTATGAGATGTACCAGAAAGTTACAATACGGCATGTAATCAGGGAAATGATTTTCTGGCCATCATCTAGTTAGGGAAAATCTGTTTTTGGATACATCTTCCTATATCATACCAAATATATTAAAATGCACCCACATGCCCCACTTTTTATAATTTATATATATGTCAAGGCAGTTATTAGTAGACTAGTTAACACATTGTGTTTTGTAGACATTTCACTAAACATTTATAATTTCATTTTTATCATTTCATTTTAATATTTCAGACAATACATTATTTATTCCAAATCTTAAATAATTCCAAAAGTGAGGAAACCAAGATGGTGGCATAGGCGAACACCTAAACTGCTTTCTTGCACAACAATTTCAAAACTACAGCTCAAAGATGAAATGGACATCATCCAGAACCACAGGAAAGCTGGCTAAGAGGGAATTCTACAACCAGAAGGAAAGAGAGGGGCTCATGGAGACTCAGAGGAGCTGCAAAAAGCTGAGGTACAGAGACACATGCATGGAGAGGACATGAGGTGGAAGCCTGGCTGGCTTCCTCTAGTGCAGCGGTTCTCAACCTACAGGGGTCGCCTAAGACTATTGGAAAACACCTATTTCCCACGGTCTTAGGAACCAACAGACGGCTTCTCGGTGTAGCAAAATGAAGCAATATAGTTTACTGTTGTTATATTAAGACTGTTACCCATGCTACACCACGATTCAAGACAAAATTTCATTTATTTGTAATTAGAAATAAATATTTCACAACATATAATACATATTGTTTTTGTGATTAATCACTATGCTTTAATTATGTTCAATTTGTAACAATGAAAATACATCCTGCATATCAAATATTTACATTACAGTTCATAACAGTAGCAAAATTACAGTGATGAAATAGCAACAGAAATCATTTTATGGTTGGGGGTCACCACCACATGAGGAGCTGTATTAAAGGGTCGCGGCATTAGGAAGGTTGAGAACCACTGCTCTAGTAGGAGGGAGACAGAAACTCCTTACTGTACTGAACCCCAATTCCAACTGCACTGAACCCCAGTTCTGGGCAAGACTCATACGGGGGGGGCGGGGAGTCTGGACTGTCGAAAAAAGGGAGGAGTGCACGGAAACTCAAGGGAGCCACGAAAGGCAGAGGTCTGGAGGAGCATGCACCAGTGTGTGCAGAGAGGACTGATTGCTGATTGTGCTGCTGGCTTTCTCTAGTGGGAGGAAAACAGAACCTCCTGACTGCACTGAACTCCACTTCTGACTGCAATGAACTACAGTTTCGGATGAGACCCTGGGGACCCAGTCTCATATGGGTCCTTGGAGAGCACAGAAACTCAGGGGAGCCATGAAAAGCAGAGGTCTGGAGTTGCGTGAGCGAGCACAGAGAGGGCTGTAGCAATTGCTGAGGGACACTGAGACCCAGGGGTCACGTAGGGCAGGGCTGACAGGAAGCCAAGACTGTATGCTCAGCCCTGAGACTGCCCCATCCAAGATGAACACAGAGGTTTTTGCAGTTTTGCAAGTCTTGTACCATAAGGCTGACTCTAGCACAAAAGTTCTCCTGGATAGACATAGCTGATCCTCACAACCAATTGGCTTGGAGGTCAATTTCTTCCACTGATACCAACAACAATCAAGGCTTAATAACAACAAGGCTGTACACACAGTCCACAAAGGGGTGCACCAAGAGAGTCCACCTCAGGTAACTGTGGAGGTGGAGCTACTGGGCCATATAGGATACCTAGCACACAAAGCTACTCTACCAACTCAAGGAAGCAGTGAAAATGTGGAGACAAAGGAATAGATCACAAACAAAAGAAATGGAGGAAAACAAACAACTGGATATAGAGTTCAAAACCATGATTATAAGGTTTTTCAATAATTTCCTAGAAAAGATGGATAAATTTATTGAAACCCAAGAGGAGATGAAAAAGGACCAAATAGAAATTAAACATACACTGACTGAAATAAAAAGTATTATACAGAGACCTAACAGCAGACTAGAGGAATGCAAGAATCAAGTCAAAGATTTGAAATACAAAGAAGCAGAAAATACTCCACTGGGAAAGGAAAAAGAAAAAAAGAATCTAAAAATGTGTATAGTGTAAGAAGCCTCTGGGACAACTTTAAGTGTACCAACATCAGAATTAATGGGGGTGCCAGAAGAGAGAGAATAAAATACTGAAAACTTATTTGAAGAAATAATGACTGAAAAATTTCCCCACCTGGTGAAAGAAATAGACTTACAAGTCCAGGAAGCACACAGAACCCCAAACAAAAGGAATCCAAAGAGGACCATGCCAAAACACATCATAATTAAAATGCCAAGGGCAAAAGACAAAGAGAATATTAAAAGCAGCAAGAGAAAAACAGTTAATTGCCTACAAGGGAGCACCCATATGATTGTCAGCTGATTTCTCAACAGAAACTATGAAGGCCAGATGGTAGTGGCAAGAAATATTCAAAGTGATGAACAGCCAGAACCTATAACCAAGATTACTCTACCCAGCAAAGTTATTACTCAGAATTGAAGGGCAGATAAAGTGCTTCACAGATAAGAGAAAGCTAAAGGAGTTCATCAACACCAAACCAGTATTATATGAAATGCTGAAAGGTACTCTTTAAGAAAAGAAAGAAGAAGAAAAAGGTAAAGATAAAAATTATGAACCACAAATACATATCTATCAACAAGTGAATCTAAAAATCAAGTGAATAAAAAATCTGATGAACAGAATAAACCGGTGAATATAATAGAATCAGGGGCTTAGAAAGGGAGTGGACTGACAATTCTCAGGGAGAAAGGGGTGAAGGGGGTGCGGGGAGAGACTGGACAAAAATCGTACACCTATGGATGAGGACAATGGTGGGAGGTAAGGGCAGAGGGTGGGGTGGGAGCCAGGCGGAAGGGACCTATGGGGAGAAAAAAGAGGAATAATTGTAATCATCTGAAAAATAAAGATTTTTTAAATTAAAAATAATATTCCAAAAGCCTTTGCAAAGCTCAGTGACCTGGCAATGTACCTGTGGGTTTACTGAACAACCTGGCTTTGTGGCCTCTCTGGGTGAGCATGGATCATCATTGTTGAGGAACCTTCTTCTCCTTGGTCTAAATCTGACCATCCTTCTCATGCAGCCAGACAAGAGATCAGAGGTGGGTTCTCTGCTGGCTTGGAAAAATATGAATATAAATTCCCCAATTAAGTGTCTCCAATGAAATATGTTTACATACCTTGATTTATAAATATAGCTGAACTGTATGTGCCATTCAGAATGGCAGTTGTATCTTATGCATTAGCTACTCTGGACAGTTCTAATTGCTGAGAAAGTAGGGCATCTCTATACAGAAATGATGTTAAGCCGTGTGAAAGTCACAAAATATGAAGTACCTGTGGGCATAAACTTGCTAATTGAAGAGCAGGGATAGAGAATCACCTCTAAATTCTGACTTCTAACACCATAGATTAGCTTGTTCCTCCACCTTCTTCACTTATTTATGTATTCCCATTTTTAAAAATTGATATACAATTTGGTGTACAACATGATATTAGTTTCAGGTGTGCAACATAATGATTCAATATTTGTATATATTGTGAAAAGCTTATTCTCGAACTGCATATGAATGGCATCATATAATTTGTACATTTTGTTTCCGGCTTTCTCTGCTCAGTGTAATGTCTTGTAAGATTATCCATGGTTTTGTGTTTATCAATAGTTTATTCCTTTTTAATCTGGGTAGCTTTTTATTCTGTAAATATACAGACATTTGTTTATCCCTTTATTTTGCTGATGGACATTTGGATTATTTCTAGTTTGGGCTATTATGAATACAACTATTATGAACATTTTCCTCAAATCATTTCTGGATTTATGCCTTCATTTCTCTTAAGATAAATATTTGCAGTAGAATATCTGGATCATATGGTAAGTGTATACTTAACTTTATAAGAAACTGCTAAATAGTGCTCCAAAGTGGTTATACCATGTTGCACTTGGTTATACCATGTTGCACTCTCATCAGCAAGGTATATGTCCTTCATCCTTTGACAATATTTGATTATTATAAGTTTTTTTTTAATTTTAGCCATTCTCCTGGTGGGAATTAAGTGGAATCACACTGCAGTTTTAACTCATGATGACTGATGTTGAGGACTGTTGATCATTTGCATAACTCCTTTTATGATGGGTCCAAATTTTTTGCCAAACAAATTAGGTTGTTTGTCTTGTTGTTATCATTATGAGTCACAGATATTGCAAATATTTTTTACTCATTGGTGGTTCTCTCTTTCATTTTATAAAATGTAATTTTAAAGAACATAATTTGAAACATCTTGATAAAATTCAATTTATAATTTCCCCCTTATGGTTAGTGTTTTGTTTAGTTTTCCTTATCCAGGACATTTTGCTTACTGCAAAGTGAAAGAAGATATTCTCACATGTTTTTCTAAACGTTATAGACTTTATTCTCAGAAAGTGTTTATGTCAGGTTGTTATTAAATCATCTTTAAATGACTGATAGAACTTATAAATGAAGCCATGTAGGCTTGGAGGTTTTGCTTGGGAAAGGTTTTAAATTATGAATTTAATTTTTAAAAGGGACATTCAATTGTTTAGATTTTCCTCTTCATCTTGAGTTAGTCTTTATCATTTGTAAATTTCAAGGAATTTGTTCATAGGCTGTTGAATTGATCAGCATAAAGTTGTTCACACTATTCCTTCATTATGCTTTTAATGTCTGGAGCACATGCACAGATATCCCTCTGATAAAAGAGGGACATATTTTTGATACTGACTTATTGGCTTTCTGCTTGAGTGTCAGCCCCTCTGCTTTATGCAATCTGTAGAGCACCCTCAGGAGAAAAGCTAATACAACAGGAGTCCCCCTCAGGGTGGTCCCTGCTTGTAAGGTAATTTATCTCCATTTTCTACCCGCTTTCCTTATTTTCCAAAGCCTTCAAGCAAATATTTCCCCTCCATGTTTCCTTCCCAATAATTTACAATTATTAATATAGGAGGGTCAGTCTGAGACAAGCTGATTCACCACTACTGGAATCAGAATTCTACTATCTTGTTACATATTTCCTATGCGTCCTGCTGTTGTTCTCTCTTTCCTTGTCTTCTTTTGGATTAGTTATTTTTTAATATTCAATTTTTGATCTGCTAGTAGTTTGTTATTTACAGATTTTAAACTACTCTCTTAGTGCACATTACACATACATCCTTTACTTACTAATGTCCAGTTTATATTAGTTTTTTTTTTAAACCATAACCTGGTAAATGCAAGAACCTCAAAACACTTCCAACTCCATTTCCTCCCCTGTTGCCTTGTGAGCTATAGTTTTAATGTATTTAATTCAACATGTATTTTAAATCTCACAAGACATCCTTGCTGGTAATTTAAACGGGCAACGTTCATTTTGATTTACCCATCAGTGCATGTCATTTCTTCCTGCATTTTGTGCTTCCACCTGGGATAATTTCCCTGTTCCTTTCATGTTTCCTGTTAGCGCAGAACTGCTCTGTATATGTGATTATGCTTTTCTCTTCACTGATTACTCACTCTGCTTGCAACACTTTGGGCTATTATGCAGGTGATCCCTCATCGGTATCTGTAAGGAGGAGGGCCTCTCAATTTCTGGCCATTCTTACAGGTTCTATTTTTGTCTTCTCATCCCCCTGAAAATGTCTCTATTATTTCTGTTTCCCTTTGCCCACCAGAGCATCACTACCAGTCTCTTTTGTGGCAAGAATTTCTCTCAAGAAGTTATTCTTGCATGCCACCCCAATTACGCAGCTCATGCAATACTTGCCACAACAAGCTGATGTTAAAAGCCCAACGGAGAGAGTTGCTAATCTCACTGGGACCCAAGATAAGGGAAAATGCTAAGAGAAATCTACAGAGGAGAAGTGAGGCTTTAAGTCAGGCTAGGCATTAATTAAGTGAGAAGAGGCAAAGATATTACAATCACATAGGAAAACACGGAGGTGTGGAGAAGTGTTCAGTGTGTGGGGAACACACATGGATTGGGATTTGGGAGAGAGCATGGATGGTGAACCTTTAGCTGGCATGCTACAATCTCTCCCATTCCCCATCCCTGGCAAACATTGTTAATCCATCACAGAGCACGAATTCTCACTGGGACTGGGCTTTGAATCACTCCCAAAGAGATGAAAACTGTTCATTATTCTGGAAATGGGAGAATGATGTCAGGATGAGCAATGAGGCTGGGGAGTCAGGCAGGACACAGCCTGGGAAGATGCTTTTGATAATGGTGTTGGTGATTAAACCCCTGGAGGAAGCCAGAAGGTTTTGAGTGTGAAATACCTTAAGAAAAGTTTCAGTGCTCTTGAAGCTATCTCTGTGGGGCCTGGTCTATTCTCTGATCTTGTTAACGAGGCTCCAGGGAAACACCATTTGAGAATTTTCTGGCTTACACTGCTTTAGCACTAATTAGCCACCCAGGAAAGTTCTTTGTGGCTTAATTAAGTGACACCTCTAGTTAAAAGTTTGGCTTCTCCTAATTAGTGCGCGGTGATCAGGAATTAAGCAGAGTCTCTGTGGATCAGTCTCTTAATTGGAACCATAACTTTTGGCTGTCACAAACTCCAAGTACTGCAGAAACAGACCCTTTGTCAGGCTAACCCCCCCACTTCCCACACTTCCCAAAGAGACGCACGGGGTCATCATGGTCTGGTCGGGAATGACACCTAGAAGTGAAGCACCAAGTTGGAGGGTTGGTCTTGAATGGTCATCTCTAGCGACTTCCTTGCTAGTGAAGCCAGTGAATGAGTGAAAGATGGGGTTGGTGAAAACTCTAAGGCAGAAGTGTGTCTGGTGTGTTTGAGGAACACAAAACTGAAGGAGCAGAAGGAGCAGGACATGAGGCCAGAAAGGTCAGAGGGCTAGTTCATGTGGAACCCGGTAGACCATTGCAGATTATGGCTTTCATGCTGAACCACCTTTATCAATATTCTCTTGTCAATACATTTTTATCTTATTTTATAAAACCATTTCCCTAAAATATAACTACCTTTCTTTTCTACAAAGTGTTTTATTTCTTAAAGTATAATTTATGTAGAATAAAATGGATCCATGTTTAATATTCCATTCAATGGCTTTTGACAAATGTGTACTGTTAGGCAATAATCCATAACCCTGAAAATTTCTCTCCTGCCCCTTTGTAGTCACTACCTTTTCCCCACTCTTAGGTCCAGGCAAACACTGATTTCCTGTTTCCTATTCCTGAATGTCATATAAACAGAATCATATATTATGTAATCTCTTGTGTTATTTTGTTTGGCTTCTTTCACTTTGAATACTGCTTTTGAAAATCATTTAAGTTGTTGCACATATCAGTAGTTCATTCCTTTTAATTATTGAGTAATATTCCATGTATGGATGGATATGTCACAATATGCTCATCCATTCATCAGTTGCTAGACTGTCTCCAATTTTTTGGCTACTATGAATAAAGCTGCTATCATCAATGGGCTACAGTTCTTTGTGTAAACATGTATTTTTATTTCTCTTGGAGAAATACCTAGGAGTGGGATTGCTCTATGTATGGTTAAATATTTTAAGAAACTGTCAAAGCATTTTAAACAACTGCCAAAATGGAAAGTGGTTATTCCATTTTGCAGTGGGTAAGATTTCCAGACACTCCCCTCATTAGCACTTGGTATTTTAGTGCGTGTGGAGTGGTAGATACCTCGTTGTGGTTTTAATCCGCATTTCTTTAATGACTAATGATGTTGAACATCTTTTCATATGCTTATTTGCCATCTGTATGACTTTTGTCTGTTCAGATCTTTTGCCCATTATTTAATTGGGCTATTTGTCTTATTAATTTTGAGAGTTCTTTATCTATTTGGATACAAGTCCTTAGCAGATATGTATTTTTGCAACCATATTCTCCCAGTCTGTAGCTGTCTTTGCATTTTCTAAATAGCGTCTTTCAAATAGCAGAAGTTTTGAATTTTGATAGAGCTAAATTTATCACTTTTTTTTCTATTATGCTTTTTATTTCTTGTTAAAAAGAAATATTTATCTAGTCCAAGATTACATTTTCTCTATATTTTCTTCTAGAAGTTTTATAGCTTTAGCTTTTAAATGTAAGTCTATGATCCATTTTGAATTAATTTTTTAAAATGGGGTGAGTTAAGGATTGAAGTCTTTCGTTTTTTAGATCATATTAATATCCAATTGTTCTAGCACCAATTGTTGAAAAAAAAAAACACCCAACAATTTTCTCTATTAAATTGCTTTAGCACTTTCATCAAAAATCAATTGACCACATATGTATGGACATATTTCTGAAATATTCTATTCTGTTTCATTGACCTATAACATCAATAGCAAACTGTCTTGATTCTTAGAGTTTAGTAAGTCTTGAAATTGGGTAATGTAAGTCCTCTCTTCCCCCACACATTTATTTTGATTTTTCTAGATTCTTTGTCATTTCCATATAAATTTTAGAATAAGTCTTTTAACTTCTACAAAAAGGTTTGGTAGAATTAAATATATTTTTGACTTCTGATATTTTATTTATTTTTTACAATTAAAAATTATGTACATTTGAGATGTACATTCTTACAGTTCTAATGTGATAGAATTTTGATTGAAATTTCATTGAACCAATATATCAGGGATCAGCAAACTATGATCCATTGTCCAAATCTTGCCCTTCCCTATTTTTGTATAGTCTGAAAGCTTATAATGATTTTTACAAGGTTGAAAAAACTAAAAGGGGAATATTTTGTAACATAAATATTATATGAAATTCAAATTTCAGTGTTCATACAGTTTTACTGGGACACAGTCAAGTTCATCTATTTCTGTGTTGTCTATGGCTGCCTTTGCACTACAATGGCAGAAGTGACTGGTTTGACAGAAACCATAGGACCTATAAAGTTTAAACTATTTATATATAGCTACTTACAGAAAAAAATTGCTGACTCCAGCAATGGATCAACTAACATGTATATACATGTATATATATGTATATTTAAGGGTAATTTTTAAAAAATTTTAAGGAATTGATTCATGTGATTGTGGAAGCTTGGTAAATCCAAAATCCATAAGGTAAGCTGGCAGGCTGGAGACTGGGGAATTGGTTGTTAGTTCCAGTCTAAAGGCAGTTTGCAGACACAATTCCTTCTTGTTTTGGGGAGGTCAGTCTTTGTCCTATTAAGATACTCAACAGATTGGATGGGGCTCCTCCACTCACATCATGGAGGATAATCTGATATTAAAAAAGTTCACTGACTCACGTACTGCTGGTGGAAATGCAGAATGGTGCAACCACTGTGGAGAACAGTTTCGAGTTTCCTCAAAAAACTAAAAATGGCACTCCCATTTGATCCAGTGACCCCACTTCTAGGAATATATCCCAAGAAACTAGAAACACCAATCCAAAAGGATGTATGCACCCCTGTGTTCATAGCAGCACAATTTATAGTAGCTAAGATTTGGAAACAGCCTAAGGGCCCATTAGCAGATGAGTGGATTAAAAAACTGTGGCACATCTACACAATGGAATACTACGCTATGGTAAAAAAGGAGTTCTTACCATTTGCAACAGCATGGATGGAACTGGAGAGCATTATGCTAAGTGAAATAAGTCAGTCAGAGAATGATAAATATCACATGATCTCACTCATGTGTGAAATATGATGAACAACATAAAGTAATGAACAAAAACAGATCCAGAGACAGAGTAGCATCAAATCAGACTGTCAAACCTCAGACGGAAGGTAGGGAGGATGGGGGTAAGCGGGAGGGGTCAACCAAAGGACTTGTATGCATGCGTATAAGCCTAACCAATGGACACAGACACCAGGCGGTTAAAGGCGTGAGTGGGACACTGGGGGATGTAAAGGCAAAGGGGGAGAAGAACACATATGTAATACCTTAATCAATAAAGAAAAAGAAGTTCACTGATTTAAATGTTAACTTCACCCAAAAAGGACCTTAAAAGACATATCCAGAACAATGTTCAAGCAAATATCTGGGCACTGTGGCCCGCAGAAGTAGACACATGAAGTTAACTACCACAGTCCCCCTCCTTGCAAATGTCTCTGTCTTCACCTTCAATTTCCATGAATGGACTGCACTTTTACCAATATTCCAAACAAATAATATTAGATAGAATTTTATAGTTTATAATAAAAATATATTTTTGTATTTATAAAAGAAACAATGTTTATGGTCAGAGAGAGAGTTGGGGCCCTTTATGAAGAAGCAAAATTTAAAAATCATATACTTCAGGAGAGGAAAAAATGACAGCAGAATAGACAGATGTATCCCAAGCCTTGTCCTGGAGCAGACAGAGGGAACAGCTGAGGGTCACACGGAAAGTGTTTGAGGGACAGCTATACTCAAGGAGAAGGTGGGGGACTGCTGGATGGGTCTCTTCTGACCCCGCAGCCCCTAGTGCTGCTGGGTTCCCTCCTGGAGCTGCCAGCTTGGATGAGGAGACGGTGCTATCTTGAAGGGGAGGGTGGATGTTATTGGAAGCCTGAGGAACTACAACTGTGGCATCCACTTAGCAGCTGCAAACCCCAGAACACTGGTCCCCAAGTGTTGCAAACACGGATTCAGAGGAGCTCTACACTCCATCACAGAAAGGTCGGATTTCACCAGGGATGTGGAGAGACGGAACTATATAACAGAAACCTGGAGAAGAGAGACCATGGAGAGACAAAGGAAAAGCCTGCATATGAAAGAAAAGCAGGCATCACCAGAAAAGTAAGTAAACGAAATGGAAGCAAAAACCTGCCAGAGAAAGAATTCAGAGAAATGGTCATAAGGTGGCTGAAAAGAATGGAAGATAAATTTGACAATATGAGTAAGAACCAAGAGGAAATGAAGAACCAAGAAGAAATGAAAAATGACATTGCTGCTGTAAAGAACTCAATAGAAAGCATCAAAAGTAGGCTAGAAGAAGCAGAGGACCACATCAGTGAGCTAGAAGACAAAGCAGGAAAAAATACCCAAGTAGAGCAGCTTCTAAAAAAAAATTAAAAAGCAGGAGGAGAGTCTAAGGGAACTTTGGGACAACATGAAACAAAACAGCATCCACATAATAGGGGTAGAAAAACTGAGCAAGGAAGAGAAAACCTATTTGAAGAAATAATGACAGAAAACTTCCCTGATATAGGGAAGAAAAAACCCACACAAATCCATGAAGCTCACAGAGTCCCAAGAAAATGAACCCCAAAGACTGATGCCAAGGCACATTATAATTAAATTGACAAGCACCAACAACAAAGTAAGAATCTTAAAAGCAGCAGAGAGAGACAGAAAGTTACCTGTTACAAAAGAACCCCCATCAGACTAGCAACTGATTTCTCAACAGAAACTCATTAGGCCAGAAGGGAATGGAATGAAACATACAAAGTCATGCAAGGGAATGGTCTGAATCCAAGAATACTGTACCCAGCAAGGCTATCAATCAAAATTGAAGGTGAAATCAGGAGCTTCGCAGACAAAAAAGGACTAAGGGAATTTATTACCACCAAAGCAGCAATGCAAGAATGCTAAAGCGTCTGCTGTAAAAAAATGAAATAGGAAGCAAAGAATGGACACAAGGGTAAAGAATAAAAATGGTGACAAATAAGTACCTATCAATAATAATTTTAAATGTAAATGATTTAATGATACAGGATTTAAACATAAGACAGGAAACCATAAAAATACTTAGGAATCCACAGGCAGCAAAATCTCAGACATATGCTGAAAGAACTTCATCACTGATACTGCTCCTAGGGCAATGGAAGCTAAAGAGAAAATAAACAAATGGGACTACATCAAAATAAAAAGCTTTTGCACAGCAAAAGAAACCATCATCAAAACAACAAGAAAGCCCACTGTATGGGAAAACATATTTGCCAATGTTATCACTGATAAAGGTTTAATCTCCAACATCTACAGCCAACTTATACAACTTAATAAAAGGAAGATAAATGATCCAATAAAAAGATGGGAAACGGACCTAAATAGAATCTTTTCAAAAGAAGACAGAAGGAAAGCCAAGAGACATATGAAAACATGCTCAAAGTCACTAAATACCCGAGAGATGCAAATCAAAACGACAATGTAATATCATCTCATACCTGTCAGAATGACTATCATTAACAAATCAACAAACAACAAGTGTTGGTGAGGATGCAGAAAAAAAGGAACCCTTGTGCACTGCTGGTGGGAATGCAGACTGGGGAAGCCACTGTGGAGAAGAGTATGGAGTTTCCCCCCAAAACTAAAAATGGAGCTCCCATTTGACCCTGTAATCCCACTCCTAGGAATATATCCTAAGAAATCACAAACACCAATCAGAAAGGATTTATGCACTCCTATGTTCATAGTAGCACAATTTACAATAGCTAAGATGTGGAAACAGCCTAGGTGCCCATCAGCAGATGACTAGATCAGAAAACTATGGTACATCTACATGATGGAATACTATGCTGCCATAAAAAAGAAGGAATTCTTACCATTTGCAGCAATCTGGATGGACTGGAGAGCATTATGCTAAGTGAAATAAGCCAGTCAATGAAAGAAAAATACCACATGATCTCACTCACTTATGGGTAATAAAGAACATTATAAACTGATGAACAAAAAGATACATACAGAGGCAGTAAATCATCAAACAGACAAATTACAATGGGAAGGTTAGGGAGAGGTGGGGTAGATAAGAGATCAACCGAAGGACTATGTATGCATGCATATAAACATAACCAATGGATGCACGACACTGGGGGGTGAGGGCATGTATGGGAGTGGGGTGTGGGGGCAAAGGGAAGATATGTACACATGTAATACATTAATTAAAAAATGGGAAAAAAAATAAAATAAAAATCAATGGAGAAAAAAAAATCATATACTTCCACTCCCCAGGGATAACCATTGTTTCTACATTTTGATGGAGTTCCTTCTCTGATTTAAAATGATTTATATTTAACTAAGTCTTATTTCTGGAGAGTTTAAGAAAGCTTAAAATAAAATACAAAATATAAGATAAAATAAATTGAAAATTATGTTTGGCAAGAAATAAAAGAGGGAATAAACAGGAAGGGGACATAGCACTGAGCCAGAAATGACTGTGGAAATGCAGACTATACTGGCCCTTGTTGTGGTTTCAAATCAGAGTTGATCAGTCACTGCGTTCACAGTGAACAAAGAAAAAATAAATGGGTGACTTAGGTGAAATATTAACATCTGTGTCCTAAGCACAGACATATTGCCTGGCATTTCTTTTAACCAGCTACAATATAGGCTTTTGGCAATCTTTGGTTTATAAAAATTCACATAAACAACATTTTATAGACAAAAATAATGCTGTATAGGTGCTCAGGTCTCCAGTGACTTGGGTTGATAGATGTGGGATTTCGAGGTTTGAGAAAGTACGGGTGGGCTCTGCATGTCCTTTGGGCAATTTTCCCTGAATAATGTTTTCCTTTAGTTAAACTTTATAAACACTAAGTATCAATATTATTCTCTGGCTGGTGCTTCACCTACGGCTGGTGTTCATTGTTAATTACACAGAGATGAGTTACATTTTGAGTTGGCAATCACCATGCCGAGGGCAAGGTTTGGAGTCAGACAGATATTTCAAATCCCAGCTCCATAATTCTACTGCCTGTGTGTTTGTAGCAAGCTGTAGAATTTAACCACGTCTCAGAGTCCTCATGTAAAATGGGAATAACATTAGCATCGATCTTGCGGGTTCTGGTTGAAATTAAATGAAATGATAAACAAAGTATTAACATATTAAACAGAGTAAATACTTTTTTTAAAAAATATATTTTATTGATTTTTTTTTTTTACAGAGAGGAAGGGAGAGGGACAGAAAGTCAGAAACATCGATGAGAGATGGACATCGATCAGCCACCTCCTGTAGGCCCCACAGTGGAGATGTGCCCACAAGCAAAGTACATGCCCCCAAACGGAATCGAATCTGGGACCCTTCAGTCCTCAAGCCAATGCTCTATCCACTGAGCCAAACCGGTCTTGGCAGTAAATACTTTTTAAAGCAGATGGACTTAATGAGGACTTGTGCCTAGAAAAGAATGCCCTTAGACATCGCATCAAGGTGAGCTGAGGTAGCACCCTCCAAATATGCCCCAGGACCAAAGTAAAATCTTAACCGCAGATCTCAGAGTCTGTGAACTACCTCCTAGGTTCCACTGTGTTCCAATCCATCCCAGTGCTTCTCAAATGTGCACCTGTACCCCAGCGGTGTTCCATGATGAAGCAGAGAACTGCATATTTTCATTGGCTACCATCCCTGTGCCTTCCTCTATCTTTATCTTTAAGGCATATTCCTTGTAAAAAGCATTTAATTCTTTAAAAAATCATCTGGCTGACAATCTCTTTTAAATCTCTGCTAAGGAGGCAGTTAGAATAATTACACTTAATATAATTACTGACAGTTTGGGGTTGAAAGCTACCATTCCATTTTAGTGTTTGTTTTCTATCTGTCCCATCTGACTTTTTGTTCTCTGTTCTTTCCAGCCTCTTTTTGAGTAGGCTGATTATTTTTTAGTATTCTATTTTATTTCTTGTAGCGACTGTTTAGCTACGCCTCTGCGTTTATGTTGCTCTAGAGTTTACAATAGGCACTTTCACACACAGACACACATGTCATTTCAGAGACATTGAAACTGCTGCAAATTGAAGAACTTGATTGCTGCTGTTTCTTAAAACATGCAAGGATACTGGGAACTCATATTTATTAAAAGAGAAGAAACTTGGTCAAGAAAAATTAATGAAAAATATTAGTTTTCACTCTTCTTGGAAGGAATGAATAGGAAAAGAGAATGGGAGCGGGGAATGAGGAAATGATGCAAAGACCTTGGGCCATTCAGGGGGCCCTATAAGGTGGCCTTGACTAGTCGGTATATGTACAAGATAGAAATATATAGGTGTCCCCCAAAATGTGTATACATACCTCTAATTTAAAGCCATATTTAAATGTATGTTTACTAAAATATGTTTCATTTTCATCCTGTATATAAGATCAGTTTTTCATCATATGATTTTCTGTGAAGACTTAGCTTAGGTATGCTAGCCTCCAGTAGCTCGAGATACACACAGCAAGAATCAGAAGAAATGAAGGCTTATGGGAGAAGACCTACTCCCAGGCTTTCCCCTGTGAGAGGCTGCTAGGATTTCCTCTTGCCCTTCAGCTTCCTCAGGCCCTGCCTCATGCCTTTGTTTCTCAGGCTGTAGATAAAGGGTTTAGCATGGAGGACAAACTGCGTAGCTAGCTGTTGCTACCTGGTCCTTGTCAGTGTAGCTGAACAGAGGTAGGAACTAAATGCAAACGGTGCTTGCGTAAAAGAGTCACCAGAGTGAGGTGGGGGTCCCATTTGGGAGAAAGCTTTATGCTCCTCAGCAGCTGGGGGGATCTGTAGAACAGCAACGAGAATGCTAGGTAAGAGCTGATAATGCATATAAAGAGGGTTACCAAGGTTACAAATCCTTCTATGTTAATTACAATTACATTGCCAAATGTGGAGGAGGACAATTTCAGCAGACGCCTGATATCGCAGAGGAATCGATGATATAACACTGGAATCACAAAAGTGAAGACAGTTTATTAGGAGAACCAGTAAGAAGGAATGGAGGGTAAGAGACGGAACGGTAAAGGCCACCAGCAGGACACAATAGCAGTGGTTCATGGTGGCCATGCAGTAGAAGGGGTGACAGATGGCCACCTAGTGATAAATGGCCATGGCTGCCAGGAGGTTCATTCCGTGTTGGCAAAAGCCAAGAACAATACATCTGGATCATACACTGAGCATAGGACTTTTTCTTCAACAGAAAGGTCATCAGCATCTTGGGAACAACTGTTGTTGTGTAGCCAACGTCAATGAAGATAAGATGCTAAAGGAAAAACACATGGGTGTCTGGAGCTGATGGCTAGAATGATGAGCAAGTTCCCCACCACGATGACTGTGTACGTGATGAAGAAAAGGGCAAAAATGTAGCTTTTGGTCCTCCAGTCAGAGCAGAGTCCCAGGAGGATGAACTTGGAGACACTGCTGGTTTGGTTGACTGTCTCCATGATCCTGCATACACCAATAGATACAGAAAATCCTAGAATTTTCAATTCCACAAGTTCCAATTTATTGCTGTCTTCTAGGATTCCTTTAAATTCCTTCTAGGTCCATGATTCTATCTTCTCTTCTACAATCCCCAAAAGGTTGAGCAATAAAAAAGTTTGACAGGCATCAGATCGGAAAGTCATCAAGAGTGGGTTTTCTTTAAAAAAGAATACCAGGTGGACCTCAGTGATGCATTTTCTTCTAGTTCCCTATAAACACTTACTTAGATAGGTCAGGTTGAGGTTCATCTCGCTACTCCCCTTGTAATCAAACCACTTACACAAAAAGAAACAAACAAATGGATCAGGTAAATAAGATGCCTGCTGACTTAGCACACGGTGTTAATGGTCATCCTTTCAGCCAAAATTTTCATTAACACCCGGCAAAAAACTATGTTATCTATGAACATATTTCTAAAACACTCCCAGTCACTGGGGATTTATGCTCTCATGATTATCCAATATCATTGCATTAAATACTCACTGGGTACCTAATACTGAGAGTAAAAATATGAGTGATTCTGTTCCTGATCTTGACTTGTAGACGCATCACTTCAATCTCTGTCTCTGTCTTCACATGGCTGCCTTTCCTCTGTCTTCCCTCTGTGTCTGTCTTCATGTGGCATTCTCCTCTCCATGTATGTGTCCAAATTTCCCTCTTCTTACAAGGTTTCCGGTTATTGGATTAGAACCCATTTAGTATGGCCTCAGCTTAACTTGTATACAGACCCTATTGGCAAGTAAGGGGCCATTCTAAGTTTCTGGTGAGGATGAATTTGAGGAAGACACTGCTTAAGCCAGCACAAAGTCCCTCTTCATTTAGGACTTGTTGAGTCCCTAGTCCTCTCCAGCCTCCTATCAGGTTTATTTGCCTCAGGGGCTACATCCAGTTCCTCAAATGTGTCAGGCCCCTCCCTGCTCTGGCCCGTGATGGTCCTTGTCCTGCATGCTTTTCTTCTCTATTGTCCTTTGGATCTCATTCAGCCCAGCCAATTCTTTCCTGGATCAAGTCACCTCGTTTTATGCTGTCATAGAACTCTGGCCTTCCTTCAGACCACAGTCTGGAATGAGTCATTTATTTATGTCATCAAGATTGGTCTTGACATATTACCAGCAATCCTGTTTCCTTTACCTCACCATTATGTCCTCAGAGGTCAGTAGAGTGTCTGGCACATTGTGAGTGGTCAATAAATATTTGTAGAGAAAATGAACTCACACACATTATGCTGGTGGTGGTGGTGCGGGGGGGGGGGGGGGGGGAACCTCAAGATAAAAGTCAGAACTGATTGGCAAGCTGAATGGGGTGACTCTTCAGTGTATCCCTAAGTTGCCTGTATTTTAGAACTCATGCCTGTGGTTCTGAATGGAGTGGATGACTAGTCTTCACTCTGGCCACATGTTTATCTGAACTACAGACATGGATCAGGCACTACCCTTGATTCCTCATTTCTTCCCATTTCTCAATCTATGATGATATCCTGGAGATTTTACCACTACAACCTCTCTCAGCCTCCCGTTCTCTCTTTCTCTGCCCTCATCTTTATCATTTTCTCCTTCAAAACAGCCTCCTAGCAGCCATTTCTGTCCCCTTTTGATGTGTTCTCTATACTATAGACAGATCAATTGTTCAAAAATGCAAATTTGAAGAAGTCACTTCACTGTATTATTTGCTAGGTAACAAAGTACCACACATTGAGGGACATACCAAAAATTCATTATCTCACAAGTCTGAAAGGTAGAAGTCTACGATTAAGGTACTGACAGGGTTGGTTCTTTCTGAAGGATGTGAGGTAAGGGTCTAATCCAGGCCTCTCTCCTTGGCCTGTAAACCACCTTGGTGGTCTTCTCCCAGTGTCCCTTCACATCCGCTTCCAGTATGTTTCTGTGTCCAAATTTCCCCCTTTTTTTACCAGTCATGTTGGATTATAACTCACCCTAATGACCTCATTTTAACTTGTTTACTCCCTCCGTGAAGATCCTATCTCCAAATGAGGTCACATTGTGAGATATTGGGAAATAGGACTCCAATATATCTATTTTTGGGGACACAATTAAGCCCATAACAGTCACTTTCCTGCTGCATAAGCCTCCCATAACCTTCAGACTAAAGGCCAGCTCTTTCCTGAGGTCCACTGAGTTTTCCCTGATGGGCTTCTGCTGGCCCACTGGCCTCATCTTGTCTGCCTCCCTCCTCTTTTGCATTCCATGTTCTTGCTTTTTCTTGCCTTAGGGACTTACTATTGCCTGAAATGCCCATTCTCTTTCTGTCAGCCCAGGTGACAAATCACTTAGGCTCAGAACAGCTCTCACATCCTTTCAGAAGGCTGACCGACAGTTCTTCTACCAATCCTTGCACACTTAACATGGAACTGAGTCCTAATACTCACAATACTGTCTTCCCTACTAGTTTCTGAGCTGCCTAAGTATGAAGACTGTGTCTGGTTCTTGGTTACACCATCCGCCCTGGAACGGTGCCTGGAACAGAATAGTCTCTTGATAAATATTTGTAGGATGAAAGAATGCCTGGATGGTCACTTAGGATTCTAAGCAGATGTAAGGAAGAAACACAGTGGATCTTGAGCTGCCGTCTCAAGAGCAACATTTTATTTAATTCACTGTGGGTGGGGCAAAGACCACCCTAGAATGGCAGGGCCTTCCTTCTCTCCCAGAAGGTGCCTCTGGTTTCTTAATTGCTTGAACTTGAAAATAACTAATAGAAACTTCAAGCTGGGGAAACTTTTAGAGACCATGTAGTTTGACCCCTTTATTTTAAAGAAGAGGAAACTTGAGAACTGGTGGAAGGGAAGACCTTAATTATCATGACATTTTATTATTAGAACTAAGACTGGAATCCAGGCCTCTTGGCTTCTCCCTGAAGAGGGAAAATGCTTTGGCTGCTATAGAGGTATCACTGCATGGAGATCCAAGAGCATGGCCCACTTTCTGGCTATGGGTCCTTATCAGGTAAGTGGTCTAGGGCAAGCTACTTAGTCTCTCTGTGACACAGTTTCTCCATCCATCAAGTAGGGACAAAAGGAGTATCCATCTCATAAAGTTATCGGGAGGACTCAATGAACTAAAGCATGTAGAAGCACGATGCCTGGCAGGTGGTCAGTACCCTCACCTCTCAAAGTTATCTCTCTGTGTTGTGAGACAGAGAAAAATATTTGAGTAAAGTAGCCAGTCATCATTAAATCTTGGGAATCTGCCCAATTAGCACTTAGGTTAACCAAACATGTGAGAACCAGAGGCTGAGTCATAGTCACCGCCCATTTCTTTTTGTACACACAGCTAGCCCTCAATTTTTTTTTTGATGAATTCTGACAATAACACATGGATACCCCTTTCCAGATTCACTGATATCTTATCAAAACACTCAAGCAAGGTTTGATTCATGAACACGTTTGGAACTCACTGTTCTCGGATGGCAGGCCCGAGGAAGATATACCAGGCAGGTGTGGACTGTGAAGGTGGAGTTATTTAGTCCCGGTTGCTTCCGACATCCAGATGTTTTCTCTCCACTGCAGTCTTCCCAGATGCAGAAGCCTTTTCCATACCACATCTGCAAATTTATTCAGAATCCACACGTCAGGCTAATGGCTCCAACCTCCTTAACATTTCCCCTTCCCCTCAAACAAGGAGGGCAGCACTATGGACAACAGGAATAACAGGTCTCCAGCACTTTCAAATTCCTTTCTCCTTCCCTACCTCTGGTCTCAGCCCCACACCGACTCATCATTTCAGAAGACAAGAGTTACCCAGAGTCACTGAGCTCAGGATTTACATGTCCCAAGACCTCTCCAATCCTGCAATGGCTTAATCTCTGTTCACCAGGCCTCCTTGGAGTTCCTTGTGCTCTGAGGGAAGAGAGTATTCTCTCTCCATGCTGATCCCCCAGGGAACTCTGCTCTTTGTCTTCTCCAAGTTTAGAAAGCAAAGCATAGTTAGAGGGAATGGAGAATGGGAGGTCCTTCCTACTTGGTTTCGAGAATATTCTCAGAGCCTCCTCTGAATAGTGGTCACATCTAATAGGTGTGACTCAAGTTTCCCATTAGTAGGTGACTAAGGGTTGAGAAACAATTTTGGAAGAGGGGGTGTCAATAGAGGTGACTTTGTTTGTTTGTTTTTTAATTTCTTTATTGATTCAGGTATTACTTCTGAGGTGACTTGTTTTTATTTTTGGTGTGGATGGGATAGGTTAACATGGGGAGACAACAGTTTTCAGGCAATGGAAAGGTGTGGTTTGGTGTGTGTCTATGTGTGTGTGCCCATGGACACACTTGTCCAGGGAGTGATGAAGGTAAATTGGAGTTGTTGACTTTTGTTAATTACTAGTTACCCAATGGCAATCTTGACAAATGGGCACACACTCTGGTTCATTAAATAGCAGGATCCTAATATATCTTAGGTAAGTTATACACAGATATGTTCTTTGAATTACTGTTCAAAGATGTAGAACCAAGAGTCAAATCCTCAGGCTTCCCAGAGAATGGAGAAATGATTACATCATCTGTTAATTCTTTCCATTCAGTTTACATCTGACAGTTGTCAATATTTCTTTGCCATAGATTCCTTAGACATTTAAAAAAATAATTATTTTGACAGTTACCCAATAGGAGAGGGAGTTGGGGGGATGGGTGGAAAAGGTGAAAGAATTAAGAAGTACAAATTGGCAGGCACAGAACAATCATGGGATATTTAGTCAATAATCTATATATATAAAAGCTTAAGCGACTGTCCAACCAGTAGCTATGATGTGTAGTGTCCACCAGGGGGTAGATGCTCAACACAGGAGCTGCTGAACAATAGCAACTTTGCAGAGTGCCCTCACATCCCAGGACCCCTCAGGGGTCTGCCAGTTTCAGCTTGATCCCCACAAGCCTGGCTGAGGGACCCCAGCTGCAGGAGGGACCTGCTCACTCCGCAGACACCCTCTGACTCCCAACACGACCCCAGGTACCACTGGCCCAGGAGGGACCATAGGAAGTTGGCTCCAGGGCATGTCCATCCCCTCTCACCCAGTCCTGCCCTGCCAACCACCTTCTAATTAATTTACTTTCAATGTACATGAATCCATGCACCAGGCCTCTAGTATTATAATAATTATGTATGGTATCAGATGGGTACTAGATTTACTGGCGTGATCACTTCATAAGTCACATAAATTACTGTGTTGTACACCTAAAACTAATATAATATTGTATGTTAACTATAAGTGAAAAACAAAAATAAAATTAGGAAAAGAAACAATGCAAAAAAATTCTTGATATAGTAATATATACAATATTGATGTACAAAAATAGACATTTTAAAAATCTGCAACATTAAGACATCTATCATCCAATTAGAAGTTAGACTACCTCCCAATAATGACATTGCTCTGTGACTATATTCCCTTACATTCTGATACATCTTTTTCAGTTGGACTGTTTCCCTCCTCTTCTTTTCCACTATCATTTGCATTTTTATAAGCTTTAACAAAGACATTCAGTTATCTATCTATCTATCTATCTATCTATCTATCTCACTTTTCTAAAGCTAAGTTTACTTTTCTCTCTGGACAGTAAGTCTCAGTGAGTATTACATCAATTTTAAGTTCTAAAGGTCATTGCTCAGTAAACTCTAGGTTCCATCTGGCCTGGGGGCATACAATACTCCACTCAGCAAGGAATACATTTTATATTAACTCAAGATTTAGGTATCATTGTGGCACACTGCTCATTTGTCTCCCAGGAGGATGATCTAAGGTTGATCCTTAATCTGTTCAATCTCTACCAGTTGTAACATAGAAAGTAAAAAATCTTTTCTACTGTTTGGGTACTGTGGATCTAAGAGAATATCATGCTTACCAGTAATAGCTTGACATAGTTGTGTCTGGTTATAACGTTTCCACAAATGAACCTCCTCTTACCTGAGCCTAACTGGCCACCACTGTTTAAATACATTAGATCCTATTGCTATCAACATGGCAATTGTTCTTTCCTGGGTAAGGAAGTGTGTTCTCTCTCAGACTCAATGACAAGCAAGATGCTGAGTCAGTTTAGTAAATGCATGGTCTATTCAAATACAGCTTCATCCTATTTCTGGGTCAAACGCTAAGTTTTGCCAGTTTCCTGGAAGAGGACTCCCTCTAGTGACCATTTAGAATATAATGGTACTTTCTTCTCGATTCAAGCTCCCAGCACCCTTAGACCCTTTTAGTTCTCTAGGCCAAAAGTTATGTGACCACAAGTATCATTGCCATGCGTATTTATGACATGAGCCTAATTCAAGTAATCTACATGCACAAAAAAGTATTGTGTTCTTCAAGAGATTTCCAGATGAGCATATTCTCTTGGTAGGTGCTCCTCCATTCAAGTATCCCAAAGGCCTTCCTGTAATCATTTGCTGGGGAAGTTCTAGAGTGACCACCATGTTGTGCCAATATTGCCTTCTTGGACATCACTATGACTCTGTTTGGTATAGTTTTCCATTCATACTCATATCTGGTGTAGTCACAAGAGTAAATTTTAGATTCCAACATACTGAGCAGACAATGTCTCCCTCATACCCAGAGACTTGCTTAACCAGGGTGCTGTCCTGGTTTACAGAAATGCAATGTAGCACGTAGTTGTTAGCTGACAGTCCTAGTATATATCCAGTAAGATTCAAAGGCAGGAATCCTCTTAGGGATACAGAGAATCAGCATGATAAGTATAACAACAAAATGTGACCAAAATGATATCCTAATCTAATATTATCTAGCCAGGTCATCAAGAAACTCTGGTTGATGTGTTTTCAGGAAATTGTTATAGTTTGGCTTCAGGCCAATTCTCCTTCTCAGGGGAAAAGGAATCCTGGGGCATCTTGCTGTATTGGCCATTTACTCAGCACCACGATGAATGAAAGAAGCAGCTCAGAATATTATTCTCTAACACTGAGGTAGTTTCTTAAGAATGCCAACTCCCTTCCTTGCCATTATTTCCCATTATGTTCTCACACTTTTTCCAATTACTACCTGCTTAACCCAGACTGGGCTTCTCTGGCTACACCTTTCCGGTACAGCTATACTGCCCTCTATAGGCATGCAACAGGATTAGGTTCTTTAGAGCTATTTCTTGTACAGTACTAGTATCCATTTCTAGGAAGGCAAAGAATGATGAGACTTGGGTATCCCTACCAGGAGGGATGAGGTAAAGCCACTATCCAGTCCTTTTCCCTTTAGGAATATGCAAGGTCAAATTTAGAGGAATTTAAATAGAATTCTGAGCAGAAATGTCTCCTATCTGCACATGCAAATGTTATCCTGGACTTGAGTCAATAGGATTCACAAGACAAGGAGAAAATCTGTGAGGTGAAGATAATTTCTGTGTGGCGATACATAACATCATGACTCTCTCATGCCCACCTCTGCATCTCCCCAAATTCTCAAATATATTCCTTTATATTCAGATGAAAGCACGTTTGCCTGGCATTAATCTATATTGCGCATTAATGCAGAATACTTCCCAGAGTCTTTGCTCATCATGTCAAGGTCATCCACTTCTTTTAATGTTGAATAATAATTCATATATAGTGAGATGATTTAAATATTAAGTGTATGACTTTATACTGATGATTTATTTATCTGTTTCCTGTTGAACAGTTGGATTGTTTTTAGTTTGGCTTATCCTAGCTAATAAAAGAGTAATATGCAAATTAACAATCACTCCACTACATCCACAAGCTACAGCCACCAGCCAATCAGGAGCAAGTATGCAAATTAATCACAACCAAGATGGCTGGGCCAGGGAGCAAGCAGGAGGCTTGGGTTTCCCAGGCAATGGAGGAAGCCAAGCTTTCTGCACACCCTGGTGGGCCCAGGCCTCCACTCAAGGCTACGAAGTTTCAATTATAGAAGATAGATAAGTCCCAACAAAAATGGCTGTTGCCATGGAACAAGCAAGAGGCTTGGCTCCACTCAAGGCTACAAAGTTTCAATTACAGAAGATAAATAGATCCCAGATACCAGAGCCTCTGCTTGGGTCACTGGGGGGCATGGCTGGCCTGAAAACCACCACAGGCTGCTCCACACCCCAAGGGAACCCCCACCCTGATCCGGGACACGTTTCAGGGTAAACCGGCCAGCCCTCATCCATGTACCAGGCCTCAATCCCATCTAATAAAAGAGCAATATGCAAATTGACTGTCACTCCAACACACAAGATGGCTACCTCTATATGGTCAAAGATCCTCCCCCAATGTAGACACAAGATGGCCAGCAGGGGAGGGCAGTTGGGGAGACCAGCCCTGCAAGGGAGGACAGTTGGGGGTGATCAAGCTTGCAGGGGAGGGCAAATAGGGGTGACCAGGCTAGCAGAGGAGGGAAGTTGTGGGGCGATCAGGCCTGCAGGTAAGGGCAGTTAGCGGGGACAAGGCCTGTGGGGGAGAACAGTTGGGGGGAACCATGCCTGCAGGGTAGGACAGTTAGGGGCAAACAGGCTGGCAGGGGAGTGGTTAGGGGGTGATCAGGCTGGCAGGCAGAAGCAGTTGGGGGCAATCAGGAAGGCAGGCAGGTGAGCAGTTGGAAATCAGCAGTCCCGGATTGTGAGAGGGACATCCGACTGCCTGTTTAGGAACCCCCCTTGAGGGGTCCCAGATTGGAAAGGGTGCAGGCTGTGCTGAGGGACACCCCTCCCTCCTGTGCGTGAATTTTTTGCACCAGGCCTCTAGTTGTGAATAAAGCTGCTACAACTTTTTGGAACACTTAATAAAAAAGAAGTAAGGTAGTTATAGGTTTCATTTTATTGGGAATTGACAAAATGTTATCCAAAGTTATTCTATAATGTTACATTCCCACCACCAATATATAAGACTTGGAGTTGTTCCAAATCCTACCAAAATTTTGTATTGTCTTAAATTGTAGCCATGCTTCTGAGTGTTCAGCAGTATGGCACTGTGGCTTTTATTTGTCTCTTTCTGAGCAGTAATGATGTCAAGTCCCTGTTCACACCTGATCTTGGCCATTTGAGTTACTTCTTTTGTAAAATATCTGTTTATATTTTTGCCCACTTTAAAAAAAATTGAGTTGTATGCTTTTGCTTATTGATTTGCATGAGCTCTTTATAAACATCCTGAATATGTCCTTTAGCAGATATATGCACTATGAATATTTTTATCTTTTCACTTTCTTTTTTTAAAAAATGTATTTTATTGATTTTTTTACAGAGAGGAAGGGAGAGAGATAGAAAGTCAGAAACATCGATGAGAGAGAGACATCGATGAGCCGCCTCCTTCACGCCCCACAGTGGAGATGTGCCTGCAAGCAAGGTACATGCCCCCAACCAGAATCGAACCTGGGACCCCTCAGTCCGCAAGCCGACGCTCCATTCATTGAGCCAAACTGGTCTCGGCTCTTTTCACTTTCTTCAAGGTTTTTTTTTATTAGCAAAAGTTTTAAATTTTTATAAAAGGCAATTGAATAATTTTTCTTTTGTGGTTAGTCTTTTTAAATTTTTATTTATTTTAAATATATTTTTATTGATTTCAGAGAGGAAAGGAGAGGGAGAGAAAGAGAGACATCAATGATGAGAGAGAATCATCAATCGACTGCCTTCTGCATGCCTCCCACCTGGTATCAAGCCCGCAACCTGGGCATATACTCTTGACTGGAATCAAACCTGGGATCCTTTAATCCACAGGCCAATGCTCTATCCAATGAACCAAACTATCTAGGGTTAATTTCTTTTTTAAAATTTAATAAATCTTTATTGTTCAAATTATTATAATTGCTCCACTTTTTCCCCCATAACTCACTCCACCCAGTTCTCACCCCACCCTCTGCCCTTATCCCCACTCCACTTTCCTCATCCATAGGTGTACGATTTTTGTCCAGTCTCTTCCCACACCCTCCACACCCTTTGCTCCTGAAACTTGTCAGTACTCTCCCTTTCTATGCCCCTGATTCTATTATATTCATCAGTTTATTCTGTTCATCAGATTTTTTTATTCACTTGATTTTTAGATTCACTTGTTGATAGATATGTATTTGTTGTTCATAATTTTTATCTTTACCTTTTTCTTCTTCTTTCTCTTCTTAAAGAATACCTTTCAGCATTTTACATAATAACTGGTTTGGTGGTGATGAACTCCTTTAGCTTTTTCTTACCTGTGAAGTTCTTAATCTGACCTTCAATTCTGAATGATAGCTTTGCTGGATAGAATAATTTTGGTTGTAAATTTTTGCCACTTTGAATATTTCTTGCCACTACCATCTGGCCTGCATAGTTTCTTTTGAGAAATCAGTATGGGTGCTCCCTTGTAGGTAATTAACTGTTTTTCTCTTGCTGCTTTTAATATTATCTCTTTGTCTTTTGCTCTTGGCATTTTTAATTATGATGTGTCTTGGTGTGGTCCTCTTTGGATTCCTTTTGTTTGGGGTTCTGTGCACTTCCTGGACTTGTAAGTCTATTTCTTTTACCAGATGGGAGGAGTTTTCAGTCATTTCTTCAAATAGGTTTTCAGTATCTTGCTCTCTCTCTTCTTTTGGCATGCCCATAATTCTGATGTTGGTACGCTTGAAGTTGTCCCAGAGGCTCCTTACACTATCTTCACATTTTTGGATTTTTTTTCTCTTTGCTTTTCCAGTTGCGTGTTTTCTTCTTTGTATTTCAAGTCTTTGTGTTCCTCTAGTCTGCTGTAAGGTCTCTGTATAATATTTTTTATTTCAGTCAGTGTATGTTTAATTTCTAGTTGATTCTTTTTCATCTCTAGTTGATCTTTTTTTCATCTCCTCTTGGGTCTAAATTTATCAATCTTTTCTTGAAAAACCTTGTAACTGTGGTTTAGCACTCTATATCCAGTTGTTTGTTTTCCTCCATTTCTTTCATTTGTGATCTGTTCCTTTGTCTCCATATTTTTGCTGCTTCCCTGAGTTGGTAGAGTAGCTTTGTGTGCTATACGTCCTATATGGCCCAGTAGCTCCACCTCCCCCGTTACCTGAGGTGGACTCTCTTGATGTACCCCTTTGTGGACTGTGTACAGCCTTGTTGTAGTTAAGTCTTGATTTTTGTTGATATTACTGGGGGCAACTGACCTCCAAGCAAATTGGTTGTGAGGATCAGCTGTGTCTAAGCCGATAGGACTTCTGTGCTGGAGTCACAGTCTTATGATATAAGACTGCAAAAGCCTCTGTGTTCATGTTGGATGGGGCAGAGTTTCAGGGCTGAGCAGACAGTCTTGGCTTCCTGTCAGCCCTGCCCTTTCAGCTCCTGGCTCAGTATCCCTCGGTAATCACTGCAGCCCTCTCTGTACTCACGCTCATGCATCTCCAGGCCTCTGCCTTTCTGACTCCCCTGAGTCCTCAAGGTCTCGCCTAAAAATGGGGTTCAGAGCAGTCAGAGTTGGATTTGAGCACAGTTGGGAGGTTCTGTCTTCCTTCCGCTAGAGAAAAGCCTGCAGCACAATCAGCAGTCAGCCCTCTGTGTGTGCACTCGCTCTCCTGTGCCTCCAGACCTCTGCCTTTCCCGGCTCCCCTAAGTTTCCATACACTTCTCTCTTTCTCGACAGTCCAGACTCGCCCCATATGAGTCTCACCTGGAACTGGGGTTTAGTGCAGTTGGAACTGGGGTTCAGTGCAATTGGGAGTTTCCGTCTCCCTCCTGCTAGAGGAAGCCAGCCAGGCAATCCATTGCCCATCCTCTTTATGTGTGTGTCTCTGTACCTCAGCTTTTTGCAGCTCCTCTGGGTCTCCATGATCTCCCTTCTTTCCTTCTAGTTGTAGAGTTTCCACTCATCCAGTGGTTCTGGATGATGTCCATTCTGTCTTTTAGCTGTAGTTTTGAAATTGTTGTGAGAGGCAGCAGTTTAGGTGTTCACCTATGCCGCCTTCTTGGTTTCTCTGAGATTTATCTATTTTTAATGATGGATATGTATCAAGACATTTTTATATTCCTTTTGCTCTTTAGGTGATATTTTTTTTGGGCAAGTATTATTCCACTGTACAGATAAACTACAGCCTTTTTGTTCACTCATCTGTTGAAGGGGCTGGGTGTTCTAACAGAGGTCCGTATAGTTTTTTTGGTAGCCTGCTGAATAATGTACATTGAAATTGTGAGGCAGAGGCCATGGGCAACTGGGTACCCATCTGCTTGTTATCTGGAGACTTAGCCAGAGGCCCTAGGTACCAATGACATTACGGAAACTATCTGCTGAAACTCCAGTTGCAGTTCTATCTCTCTGGTCCCTAACCATGTTTGTTCCCAATGGGCCTGGAGAAAGTTGGGCTATTATTCCAGAGACTGCTTGCTGCTCTAGTTGGAGTCTTGGGGCTGTCTCCCTCTGGGGTCTCTTTCTGAAGCTAACAGGAGATCACCTGCCCAATGTTTTGAAACTGGTGAACAGACATGAGAATCTATAAAGGTCCTCAGACCAAGAAGGTTTGTTTCTCTTCTTTTAAGCCTGGGATTCCTGCACAGAAACTGAAGATTTGGGAAACAGCACCAAACACAAGATATCAAACCTCATAGCTCCGGTATAGATTAGAAGGAATGCAGAAATCTGCATAGTCGTGTGTGTGTGTGTGTGTGTGTGTGTGTGTGTGTGTGTGTCACATATAGAACACCTCTATTGAGGATAGGTATAAATCAGGGAAGAATGGAGTTTCCACAGTGATGTGTGCCTTATTTTTTTACGTGTGTTTTGTTATCTGTGTACTGCACAGAAGACTTTGTGCACCACCTTGAGATTTGAATGGGTGACTGCCTGTGATTGCAATGCATGTGGTGGAAGAAGCTTGATAGTTATGTGTGTGCAACTGTGTTGCACACGTGTGAGTGTGTTCTGTGAGAATTTTGCATAGATTTGTGTGCTGTTGACTCACACTCTGGCTATATTTACCTAGCTTGAGTGTAAGTCAGGAAGTCTGTAAGTCTCCCTTTGGCAAGGCTGTGGCTGTGACAGTGTTTGAGTGCTCTTGTGTGTAACGAACTCACGCCTTGACTTCCTTCACACAGAAGGTATGTAGAATGGAGACTTAAAACCAAGATATCAAAAAAGGTCGAAAAATATCTTGCTTTCATATGTCTGGACTCATCATAGCTACGGACCAGAACCCTCACAGGTAGCTCCAAAATAAGCAAATTTTGAAGATCTGTTGGGGGGACATTTTTCAGTGATTTGAATAATACAGGAGCATCCCTGGAAGCCCAATGTTTTTGAACTTCTTCTTCAACTTTGTTACATGGTTTAGAAACTAAATGTTCATATCTGAGGTCACATATGTCTACACTCAACTCTTTGTCTTTTTTCCACTTAATAGCTTTGTGGTCATACATGCTCAGCAGCCTCCACAGACAAATGAGAATAATGACAATCACTGTGGATTCTGGTCTGTAAGGTGCTTAAGTTCCAGTACATTGTAAGCATTTAGTAATTTGTAGCCTGTAGAGACCATGACATCTAATTCTCCATTTCCTGAATGCTAGAGGATAATTCTCAGTACACTGACAGGAAAATTAGTCTAACCAAAGACTCCTCCCAACCTCCAGGCAGCAGCTTCTCCTTTATTACTGAGTGTCTCCCAGCCACCTCTTTCACTCCTGGTGCGAACAGAATCAAGGCACCATTTCTGTATTGTTCCACTCCCTCAAAATGGGTCTCTTGTAGGAGGTGTTTGAGATCCTAGTTACTTACTGAGATTACTTACCTAGTCAGATACCCACAAAACAATGTCAATGCCAAATTCCTCTCCCAAGCTTATGGGTATTTTGACATTCAAATTGAGCTTAATCTTTCTACCTCCCACAGGAAGAAATGGGTGAATTCTCTTCCCAGTGAAAAGATGACCAGAAAATCTACCTTTGAGACCAGGTTGCGCTGGCCAATATCTATGTGATATTGTCTAAGCCATCTCACTACTGTTAGTAGGTAAAAGGAACAAAAATCACCGTCTTCTCTACTTCCCAGATACAGAATAAACCATGGTAGATTGAGTGAAATGAAGGTCCATGAAAGCCATTTGCAAAATACTGGGCTGTAGGACTATGAATGGTGACTGCTGTCTGAGCAGAAGGACTTCCTCAAATCCTAAAACTATATTGCTTAAGGTCCTGACTCTTTTGTCTAAGAGGGAGAAACAGCAGGGTCATAAGAGCAAAGATTTTAATAAATCTAAGCAACATAAGAGAATTGAGACTACAGTAGTTACTGTGTGATCATGATAGTTCTCACAACTTCTGAGTATATATATATATGATGAAGTTTTACAACACCTTCCTCCTTAGGACTATTGATATTTAATGTGGCAATAAATCCAAAAATGTATTGGTTTGTCACTAAATGTCCATTGTTATAAATGTGAAGATTGGTACCAGAAACAGTGATGGTCAATCAGGTAACTGTGAATCCTAAAAGATACTTCCCTTCTTTCAGGGTGCCCAGTTCACACATGCAGATCTCAGGTCTCAGGAGTTTCCTGCCTGTGGATCCTCATTTTGGAGCCATCTTGAAGCACCAGATGCAGATGGAGATAGATCAATGAGGTAAGTTTACTTCTTCGCAACAGATGAATGTGCATTAAGACTTGTCTCACCAGAAGATTTACCCAATGACAGGATCTGAGTTCTGAAATGCCTCTTGAGAGGGTGAGATCTCAGTTAACGTAGCACAAGGAGCTGGGTCAGCTCCTTGGCCCTTTGTGTTGATCTTCTCAAGATGCTGTTTGATTAAATTCCTACATTTGATCTTGGATTTGGGTAGCTAGCATATCACAAAAATACTAACGAAAATTTTCTGTTATTTTATACAGGCACTGTTCTTAGATATTCATGTGTCTTGAATTAGAACCTACTTATTAACTCTAGGAATGTGTGATATCGGTATCTTCACATACTGAGGCACAACATGTGGCCACGATAGATTCAGCTCCTTAAGTCAGCTGCCAGAGAGCGATGTCAGCAGAGTTCCAGCATAAGAAATCTATCTGCAGAGCCTTACCTTCACTCAATCCTCAGTCAGGTATGCGCAGAAGGTCAGAGGGCAGAGATAAGAGGTCCCATGTGTCCCGTTTATTCTGGCATCTCTAATTAGTAGCACAGTGCCGGGGTGACTGGATGAATTTGTTCTGCTTTCATTTGAAAGAAACCTCTATTGGGCATTGAAGGTATGTTGCTTGCAATGAAAACTCTAGCAGATTATATGAATGCAAGGAAATGTTATTTTCCTCCAGGAGAAAGTAAGAAACCTTTCAGTGGTGGCCATAATCACACTTTCAAAGTCTCTGGCCTTTTTCATTGTCCTTTCATCTCCAGGAGAGGGAAGAGCAGCATGAGGCCTGAGAACCAGAGCAGCGTGTCCCACTTCCTCCTCCTGGGACTCCCCATCCCACCAGGGCAGCAGGGCGAGTGCTTCACCCTGTTCCTGGGCATGTACCTGACCACGGTGCTGGGCAACCTGCTCATCATCCTGCTCATCAGGCTGGACTCTCGCCTGCACACGCCCATGTACTTCTTCCTCAGCCACTTGGCCTTCTCTGACATGTCTCTTTCATCTGTCACTGTCCCAAAGATGCTCACAAATATGCAGACACAGCATCATTCCATCTCCTATGTGGGATGCATTTCTCAGTTGTATTTTTTCATACATTTTGCTGCTCTTGACAATTTCCTTCTGGCTGTGATGGCATATGACAGGTATGTGGCCATCTGTCACCCTCTGTACTACACCTCCATCATGAGGGAGGGGCTGTGTGCATTGCTGGTGGCTGGTTCTTGGATAGTTGCCTGTGTCCATTCTCTTATTCATACCATCCTCTTGCTCCAACTATCTTTCTGTGCTGACAATACCATCCCCCACTTCTACTGTGACCTCGCTGCGCTCCTGAAGCTGAGCTGTTCAGACACTTCCCTCAATGAGCTGGTCATATTCACTGAAACAGGAGTGATTTTCGTTCTCTCTCTTGGTGTTATTCTGGCCTCATATATCCGTATAGGAACCATCATCCTGAGAGTCCCCTCCACCCAGAGATTCTCTAAAGCCTTTTCTACCTGTGGCTCCCATCTCTCTGTGGTGTCTTTATACTACGGGACACTTGCTGGTGTTTACTTTTTCTCCTCTTCATGGGGTTCCAAAGACATAATTGCTTCAGTCATGTATACAGTAGTTACCCCCATGCTGAACCCCTTCATCTACAGCCTGAGGAACAGAGATATAAAACAAGCCTTAGAGATGTGTGTCAATAGAGTTACATTCTTTAAGCAGCAATTACTAAATCCTCTTGTCACAGTCAGGAGCACAGTGAGATAGGTCTCCTAAAATTATGTATGGTTGAACCTCCATATACCTTTAGTAGAATATGCATTCTGTCATCATGTACATATGTTGTTAATATGTTAACTAGGTCACATTTGCTCCTTGGATTGTTAAGAATTACTTGTTCATCATCTCTTAGAACCATGGTCAGCAAACTGTGGTTGGTGAGTCACATGTGGCTCTTTGGCCCTTTGAGTGTGGCTCTTCCACAAAATACCATGGCCTGGACAAGTGTATTTTGAAGTGGCATTAGAAGAAGTGTAAGTTTAAAAAATTCAGCTCTCAAATGAAATTTCACTTGTTGTACTGTTGATATTTGGCTCTGTTGACCACTTTCTTAGAAGATGTATGCAAAATCTCATGCAAAACATTTTGCACAATTATAATTGCGGATTTTTGTTTTTCTCCTTTGAGTCATGTCAGTTTTTATTATATTGTGTTAATGAGGATGCCCTGATTTAGCATCATAGTCTGCTTCTGGTCAACTTTCCACTTATTTATTTTTCCTGATTTTTTAATATTGGCTATTGTTGGCTTCAAGCTGATTATGTGCATTTCTTTCCAACTCACATTCAATGTCATCATGTTGGTAGATTGCAATCAGCCATAATAAAGAAAAATTACATGTTGGAAATTCCCAGGTACTACCAAAAAACAAAATAAAAGCTTTGTAAAGAGAGAGGGACTTTTAAAAGTGCATTTAACAGCACAAAGTTGTGTTTATAATTAGAAGGTATTTCTAAAACTGGGTCCTACCTTAAGACCTCATCTACTTTGGTTGTTTTCTATCTATATGTACAGATGCAGACAGAGATATAGATACTACTGTAGTATATATGGTCATACTGCAGCTTTCTTGTGATGAGTGTTTACATGGTATTTATCTTCTATTACTTCAAACTTTCTTTGTCCTTATATCTACGAGGTGTTCATTGTTAACAGTGTAATGTTAGATTTTGCTCTTTTTATATAGAGTAACATTATTATATTTCTGGAGAATTGTATCTATTGACATCTAATGTAACCATAACACATTTACATTTATAAATTTCCATATTACTTGTTTTTTTTATAGTGTTTTTTAAAGCTCTGTACCTTATTTCTTAAATATGTTTTTATTGATTTCAAGAGGAAGGAAAAGATAGAAATAGGAACATCAATGATGAGAGAGAATCTTTGATTGGATGCCTTCTGCAAGCCCCCTATCGCAGATCAAGCTTGCAACCCAAGCACATGCCCTTGACTGGAAACAAACCTGGGACTTTTCAGTCCATATGCTGACGCTCTACTCACTGGGCCAAACTGGCTATGCCCCATATTACTATGTTTTTTATTTGATACATCTGTTTCACATTTATTCTCTCTTGTCTTTCTCCTTTTTGATTAATAAAATATATTTTCATTATATAATTTCCCCCTATTACCATCATGTTCATATATTATTATTAATATTTATAATTATGTTATGTATTGTATATAGAAATTATTTTTACTTTCTCCTTAATT
>PVJN01017811.1:0-39972 GCA_004026805.1 Lasiurus borealis
TTCTTTTCTTTTCTTTTTTTTTTATTAATATATTACATGTATACATATCTTTCCATTGCCCACCCCCTCCCAGGCATACCTAGCCCCCCAGTGTCTTGTGTTCATTGGCTATGTTTATATGCATGCATACAAGTCCTTTGGTTTATCTCTTATTTATCCCACCTCTCCCTAACCTTTCTGCTGTAATTTGACAGTCTGTTTGATTTTTACTGCCTCTGTATCTATCTTTTTTGTTCATCAGTTTATAATGTTCTTTAATTATCCACAAATGAGTGAGATCATGTGGTGTTTTTCCTTCATTGACTGGCTTATTTCACTTAGCATAATGCTCTCCAGTTCTATTCAGGTTGCTGCAAATGGTAAGAATTTCTTCTTTTTTATTGCAGCATAGAATTCCATTGTGTAGATGTACCATAGTTTTCTGATCTACTCATCTGCTGATGGGCATCTAAGCTGTTTTCAAATCTTAGCTATTGTAAATTGTGCTGCTATGAACATAGGAGTGCATAAATCCTTTCTGATTGGTGTTTCTAGTTTCTTAGGATATATTCCTAAGAGTGGGATTGCTGGGTCAAATCCTTTCTAATTGGTGTTTTTGTTTTCCTCGGATACATTCCTAGAAGTGGAATTACTGGATCAAATTGAAATTCCATTTTTAATTTTTTGAGGAGACACCTTACTGTTCTCCACAATGGCTGCATCAGTCTGTACATTTCATTCTTATTGACACAACCACTGTTTGTGTTACCATGTCATTTTTAAATATTTAAATATTTGCCTTTAAAGACACACACACACACACACACACACACACACACACACGGAGTCCAAAGGTATACAAAATTCAAACATTATAGGAATATAGTTTATACAGTGCCTTATTCAATTAAGCAATAATTAATATAATGGATTTTTACTCTTGAAACTATTAATACAGTAGATTATAGTTATAAAATATTTTAATGTACTTGTTATGCTAATATAATTATATGCTAATATAATATACTGCTATTTGATTATGTTCATTTCATTTCTTTTTTTTAAATTTAATCCTCACTGAGGATATTTATTCCATTAATTTTTTAAGAGAAAGTGGATGGAGGGAGGAGGAGGAGGTAGAGAGAGAAACATCAATGTGGGAGAGACATATTAATTGATTGCCTCCCACTCGCACACCATCCAGGATATGGGATAGAACCAGCAATTGAAGTACTTGCCCTTGACACGGAATTGAATCTGAGACCTGATGCTCTAACCATTGAGAAAAACTGATTAAGGGTGTAATTTCTTATATTATCTTTGTTAGGTTTTGATATCAGGATTATGCTAATGTAAAAAGTAATTTGTATTCTTTATACCTTTTAGATTATATGGACCATGTTCCTTAATAAAAATAAATTGAAAATAAATCAGGAAGCTAACTATCTTTTCCCTTGATCTGGAAAACCTCATAAAAACACAGGAAGGCCCTGGCTGGTGTGGCTCAATTGGTTGAGCATCATCCTGTGCACTGAAAGGTTGTCAGTTGGATTCCTGTTCAGGGATTTGCTTGGGTTGTGGCTTGATCCCCAGTAGGAGTGTCTGTAGGAGGTAACAGATTGATGTTTCACTCTCACATCCTCTCTCTCTCTCCCCTTTCCTTTCCTTGTATTTAAAATCTGTAAGTACATTTTTGGGTGATGATGAAAAAAAAAGAAATCCAAAAAACAAAGCCACAGAAAATATCTCTTGAGATTTTAGCTCTTTGAAAGTTTACTATAATTTTGCTATAAAACTATTTGGCCCTGGGCTGTTTGGGAGTAGGGATGTATTTCTGAAGGTCTTCTCTACAATGGTTATTGGCCTATTTAGGTTTTCTATCCCTTTTTGAGTAAATTCGGATAGTTGGTTTCTGGAGATGTGGCACTACTTTCCAGTGTATTCTCTTATGTTTATGGATAACAAAGACAAACACATACTTACTTGTAGTTTTCCCAGATTTTGGAGGCCCCACAATTGCAATCTTAATGGGCATATTAGGCTTAGGTTTGGGTTGGCGAATATATTTGATTGGGTTCTTCATAAATTTTTCTTTAGTTTCCTTATTAGATAAAAAGTAAATATACTGACGATGGATTACAGGATAAAATGGATTATCTGGATTTTCAATTGACTTGATTGTCTCTCCTTCACTTAGCTGTAATATATACACAATTACATTTGAGAGTTAGTTTTCATTTATATAGCTTTCCCCCCAAATATATTTAAAAATAAAATGTGTAGAATAAGAAAATCTTCCTTATAGAATAAGAAAACTGGAGAAACCAAGATGGCAGCATAGATAAACACCTAAACTGCTGCCTCACACAACAATATCAAAAATACAACTAAAAGACAAAACGGACTCCATCCAGAACCACAGGAAATCTGCTTTAGTGGAACTTCTACAACTAGAAGGAAAGAGGAAAGCACATTGAGAATCAGAGGAGCTGCAAAAGGCTGAGGTATGGAGACGGGCGAGCATGTGGAGAGGATGGGCACATGAGTGCATGGGTGGCTGAGTGTGTGGCTGGCTTTCCAAAGCAGGAGGGAGATGGGAGCTCTTGACTGTGCTGAACTCTAGTTCCGGGCAAGTTTCTGGGAACCCAAACTCATTTGGGGAGAAACTAGACTGTCAGGAAAAGAGAAAGCACACTGAGACCCAGTGGAGCTGTGGAGGCAAGGTCCAGAGGCACATACGCGCAGAGAGGACTGACTGTTGAGTGCACAGGTGGCTGAGTGCACGGCTTGCTTTCTAAAGCGGGAAGGAGATGGAAGCTCCCGATTGCGCTGAACTCCAGTCCCAGGTGAGTTACTAGAAACCCAGACTCATTCAAAGAGAAATTGGACTATCTGGCAGTGGGCGAAACTTGAGAGTGGCTCTCTCTCAGAGGTGCTTGCAGTGATTACCATGGGACACTGAGACCCAGTCTCAGGGGCCTCATAGCGCAGGACTGATAAGAAGCCAAAGCTGTCTGCTTTGCCCTAAGACTCCACCCCATCCAAGTTGAGCACAGAGGCTTTTGAAATTTTGCAAATCTTGTCCCATAACAATGTCTCCAGCACAGAAGTTCTTCCGACATAGACACAGCTGATCCTCATGGCCAATTGGCCTGGAGTTCAATTCCTCCCAGTAATACCAACAACAATGAAGACTTAACTATGAGGCTGTACACACAGTTCACAAAGGGGTGCACTAAGAGTGTCCACCTCAGGTAACTGGGGAGGCTGAGCCATTGGGCCATATAGGACACCTAGCACACCAAGCTACTCTACCAACTCAGTGAAAATGTGGAGACAAAAAAACAGATCACAAATAGAAACCAAGATGGCAGCATAGGTGAACACATAAGCTGCTGCCTCGCACAACAATTTCAAAACTACAGCTAAAAGACAGAACGGACATCATCCAGAACCACAGAAAAGCTGGCTGAGTGGAAATTCTACAACTGGAAGCAAAGAGAGCGGCTCATGGAGACTCAGAGGAGCTGCAAAAAGCTGAGGTACGGAGACATGTGTGTGGAGGGGATAGGCAGCGGGATGCCTGGCTGGCTTCCTCTAATGCAGTGGTTCTCAACCGTTCTAATGCCATGACCCTTTAATAGAGTTGCTCACGTTGTGGTGACCCCCCAACCATAAAATTATTTTCATTGCTACTTCCTAATTGTAATCTTGCTACTGTTATGAACTGTAATATAAATATCTGATATGCAGGATGCATTTTCGTTGTTACAAATTGAACATAATTAAAGCATAGTGATTAATCACAAAAACAATATGTAATTATATATTGTGAAATATTTATTTCTAATTATAAATAAATGAAATTTTTGTCTTGAATCATGGTGTAGCATTGGTAACAGTCTTCATATGACAACAGTAAACTAATTGCTACACTTTGCTACACTGAGGACTGGTTTGTTGGTTTCTAAGACCATGGGAAATAGGTGTTTTCTGATGGTCTTAGGCAACCCCTGTGAAAGGTTGTTTGACCCCCAAAGGGTCGTGACCCACAGATCGAGAACCACTGCTCTAGTGGGAGGGAGATGGAAACTCCCGACTGCACTGAGCCCCAGTTCCGACTGCACTGAACCTCAGTTCTGGGCGAGACTTATACAGGGGAAGTCTGGACTGTTGTGAAAAGGAAGGAGTACACGAAACTTAGGAGAGCCACGAAAGGCAGAGATCTGGAGGCGCATGCAAGTGCGCAGAGAAGACTGACTGCTGATTGTGCTGCTGGCTTTCTCTAGCAGGAGGAAGACAGAACCTCCGCACTGTGCTGAAATCCAGTTCAGAGTGCACTGAACCCCAGTTTCAGCCGAGACCCTGGGGACCCAGACTCATCCGGGTCCCCGGAGTGGATGGAAACTCAGGGGAGCTGCGAAAGGCAGAGGTCTGGGGTGCATGAGAGCACACAGAGAGGACTGCAGCAATTATCGAGGGACACAGACTCAGGGGCCACATAGGGCAGGGCTGACAGGAAGCCAAGGTCGTCTGCTCAGCCCTGAGACTCCATCCCATCCAAGCTGAACACAGAGGCTTCTGCAATTTTGCAAGTCTTGTATCATAAGGTTGACTCCAGCACAGAAGTTCTCCCAGCATAAACACAGCTGATCCTCACAACCAATTGGCTTGGAGGTCAATTCCCCCCAGTAATACCAACAACAATCAAGACTTAACTATAACAATGCTGTACCCACGGTCCACAAAGGGGTACACCAAGACAGTCCACCTCAGGTAACTGGGGAGGTGGAGCTACTGGGCCATATAGGACACTTAGCACACAAAGCTACTGTACCAACTCAGGGAAGAAGCAAAATATAGAGAGACAAAGGAACAGATCACAAATGAAAAAAAAAATGGAGAAAAGCAAATGACTAGATATGGAGTTCAAAGCCATGGTTATAAGATTTTTCAAGAATTTCCTAGAAAAGGCCAATAAATTTAGCAAGATCCTTGAGGATATGAAAATGGACCAACTAGAAATTAAACATACACTGACTGAAATAAAAAATATTATACAGAGACCTAACAACAGGCTAGAGGAACACAAGAATCAAGTTAAAGATTTGAAATACAAAGAAACAGAAAACACTCCACTGGAAAAGAAAAAAGAATCCAAAAATGTGAAGATAGTGTAAGGAGCCTCTGGGACAACTTCAAGCGTACCAACATCAGAATTATGGGGGTGCCAGAAGAAGAGAGAGAGAAAGATACTAAAGAAGAGAGAGAAAAAGACACCTATTTAAAGAAACAATGACAGAAAACTTAGCCCATCTGGTGAAAGAAATAGACTTACAAGTCCAGGAACCATACAGAACCCCAAACAAAAGGAATCTAAAGAGGACCACACCATGACATATCATAATTAAAATGCCAAGAACAAAAGACAAAGAGAATATTAAAAGCAGCAAGAGAAAAACAGTTACCTACAAGGAGCATTCATACAATTGTCAGCTGATTTGTCAACAGAAACTATGCAGACCAGACTGGAGACGCAAGAAATATTCAAAGTGATGAATAGCAAGATCCTACTCTACCCAGCAAAGCGATCATGAAGAATTGAAGGTCAGAAAAAGAGCTTCACAGATAAGAGAAAGCTAAAGGAGTTCATTAACACCAAACCAGTATTATATGCAATGCTGAAAGCTACTCTTAAGTAGAGGAAGAAGAAGAAAAAGGTAAAGATAAAAATTATGAACAACAAATACATATCTATCAACAAGTGAATCTAAAAATCAAGTGAATTAAAAATCTGAAGAATAGAATAAACTGGTAAATATAATAGAATCAGGGGCATAGAAAGGGAGGGGACTGCAATTCTTGGAGGAAAAGGAGTGTGGAGGGTGCGGGAAGACACTGGACAAAAATCATACACCTATGGATGAGGACAGTGAGGGGAAGGTAAGGGCAGAGGGTGGGGTGGGAACCAGGTAGAGGGAAGCTATGGGGGGAAAAAGAGGAACAATTGTAATAATCTGAACAATAAAGATTTATTAAATTAAAAAAGAATAAGAAAACTAATTATAACCAAATATTAATATTAAAAATTGTGTAAAAGAACAAGTTATTTTATACCCATACATCAATGTTCTCAAGAGGCTTTCAGTTTATGAATACTAAAGTTCTTTGACTTCCTTTATAATGTTTTTTAGTGTGTATACTCAATATTTTTGCCAAGGAGTATTAAGTTATTGGGATATATTCATGGGCACATTTATCTTTATCAACAGGTCCATTTCTAAGGTAATGCGATGGAGAGAAATGTGTTTTCCCCAAACACCCAAAGTTATTGTCTTTAGAGATAGGCCTTTAAGGAAGTAATTAAGGTTAAATGAGTCCTACTAGTAAGAATGGGGCCTTAATTCAAAAGGACTGGTTTCCTGATAAGAAGAGGAAGAGACACCACAAATGCATAAGCACAGAGGAAAGTCTGTGTGAGGACATAGCAATAAGTGGTTGCCTGTAAGCCAGAAGAGAGGCCTCACCAGAAAATCATCCCTGCTGAAACCTTGGTCTTAGACTTCCAGTCTCTAGAACAGTTAGAAAATTAATTTCTGTTGTTGACGCCACCAGTCAGCCTGAGTAGTAAGTGTGTGTTGGGGCGTAGGGGGAAGTGGGAGGAAAGGGTCTGAGTTATCTTTTAGGATATACTGGTAGGACAAATCCTACAGGCTTCTCTTTCATATTTTTATATAGACAAAATCCCACTCACATAGTCAACAGAAGCCACAAAAGTAAAAATATCCACGTAAAAGGCAGCTTCAGGTATAGGGAAGGAATGGGGTAGGAGGAGTAGTACCACATCTTTGTATTGTTGATGAGAACTAGGTAATTAATCGATACTAGATTTGTATGTCTTATTTTACAGCATCAGATGGCCAAGCATCAGCCATCCCTGCACCTGACAGAGTAGATGTGAAACGTTATGTTAACACTGTTCCTCCTTCAGAATTATGCCAGGGCAGTTGCCAGAAGTCCAGGGTATTGTCAACATTATCATTCTTGGGCTGGAATGACATTCACGGCTGGGAGTACATGCTATGGTTAAGGAGAATCTCAGGAATGGGGTGGAAATGTCTGTTCTATGTTTTATATTTGGTAATAAAAGAAAAGCTAAACATTCAATGGTTCCATTTCAAATTACCAAACTAAGTGTCAGTCCTTATAGTAAGATAATACTAATTCTCATGGTGTCATCAAATCAGAAATATCAAATTGTTGGGCACCAAGAAAGATTCCTAACAGACCTGACAAATGATTCTTTATATGTGTAAACCATTCCTATGACCATGCACTCATTTCTCCACAAGGCATTTTTGTCCAATCTTCATTATGTCTGACATGGGCTCCTTTTTTTTCCTCTCTAATCAGGCTTCTAACTTTGCCTGCTTCAGAGAACATTAGGGCATGTCAAGTTTTCACAGGCTTTCCAGGTGATTCTAGTACCTGGATACTTTATCCAATTCTCTATGGATAGAATTTAAATCTATTTGTATACACTGCTTAACTTTATCCAATTCTCTATGCAGGGAACTATCATAGTATTTTTACATTTTAGCATGAAATTTGAAAAGGTTTCTCTTATGATTAAGATAAAGAAAATAGCAAAATTAAAATAAAGAATTGAAACTGACTGTGTCAATAACAATAATGAAGGAGGTTTCAAGTAATATGCATATGGTTTTCATTTAGTCCTATCCTCCAAAATAGTTTTTTATCAGTGATAGTGTTTAACCAATAATAATAGTATATATTAATAATAATAACTAATACTAATTGAGTACACAAAAACAAGTACTGTTGCAATCACTTTACAGTAGTTAACTCATTCAAAGTAGAGACTATTTTTATCTCAATTGTATTAAAACCAAAGATTCAGAGAGGTCAAACAATGTGTTTAAGTTTACTAAGCTATTGACCAGTGGTTTTGAACTCAGTTTGACTCTACAGGCCATGTCTTCTCCACTGTGCTACATCACTAATAGAAATTTGAAGGCAATCTAGTTGAGTGAGAAAATCATTACTAGATGACATTCTTTTTTTTAAAAAAGAGAAAGGGAGAGGGAGAGGGAGAGACAGAAACATCAATTATGAGAATCATCAATTGACTGCCTCCTGCATGCCCCCTAATGGGGATCCAGCCCGAAACCCAGGCATATGCCCTTGGCCAGAATTGAACCTGGGACCATTCAGTCCACAGACCAACACTCTATCCATTGAGCTAAACCAAGCAGGTCAAGATGACATTCTTTTATTATCTTTATGCTTAATGCCAACTGATAAGAATCTGTTTGCTTGCTTATTTATTGCCTATCCTTCCAGTTATTGAAATATAAGCTCTACAACAGCAAAAACCCTGTCTTTTTTTTAAATTTTAATCAAAATTATTTATTTATTTGTTAGTTTTTCTCTCTCTAAAATAAATAAAAATATATCCTTGGGTGATGATTAAAAAGAAAAAGAATGTTTGTAATTTTTAAAAATTATTCACTGTCTTCTTAGACATACTTTAAAAAAATAAAAGAACATGGCTTTCAGATGCCACATTCTTGACATTACCTTTACAGGGTCCCAGTAGCCGAACGAGCTAATATATTTATAGGTAAAGCTGAGCAGTTTCTGGGCAAGGCGTGGTGATATTGGATAACACTTCTCAAAAATGCTTTGCCGATTCTCCACCAGTGGTTTCAGTCTTCTATTCAATAAATATTGTACAATGTGGATTTTCCGAGTTCCATTAATGAGAATTAGTGGTATCAAATACTTTTCAAATTCATCCTGATGAGAAAAAGCATAAAACCAAATATTTTTAGTGGGAAGAAGGTTGATAGTGTTCAGTGGCAGACATTGCTGGCGGCTGTCTACATGAGTTGAGAGCACAAATACTTTTCAGTATCTCTGTGACTGCATGTTGGCAGCTAAAGGCTTTAACCCCTGAGGCTCCCATGTTGCCTTTATTGTGAAAATAAATTAACTTGTTTTCATAATTCTAAGTAGTGCTGACAAAAGGAAATATAGTCCTAAAATACACATTTCTTTAGAAATGTTCAAAAGAAACCAAGGCATAAACCAAATTTCTTTTGTTTCATGCTCAAATGTCACTTTACGAATTATGAAAAATGAAGAAAAATTAATAACCTGTATTCCTTGTAAATTACGTATATCTGTTTCAAATTTGTCTAACAGGTCACCTCTCAGGCGTTCAATTGCATCAGCTTCCTGTTCTTCTTCTTCCTCACTCATCACGTCCTCCTCTTTTGGAAATTCTTCTTCAAGGATATTGTCAATATCTTCATCATCTTCTGTCTCTTCTTCACTCATTTCTTCATCTTCTCTAGCAAGCTAGGAAGAAAATATTCCCTTTTACTATACACATGTAGGAAATCTGCTAACTACAATATTCTGTAATAACCGGATCTTAGTTGGTGTGGCATAGCAACATTCATCTAATAACATAGTAAAAAGTTAAATGTCTGGCACCCAGAAATTTAATACCTTTAAGACACTCATGGTTCCATTATATGCTTAAACACCATAGTGATCCCGTAAATAAATACATTTGACAAGATATTTTTGTGTGTGGTTGTTAGAATGTTATATTTTTGATGGTCTTTAGTAAAAATATTTAATGAGATCCAAAGAGTATAAAGCACCCACTATTTGTGTTAGCTTGGACAAGATCAGTTTCCTCAACTGTAATATAGGAGTGATAAAAGGACCCACTTCACGAGGCTGTTGTGGACATTAAAGTTAATACATGTAAAGCTCTTAGAAGAGTGTCTGGCACATAGTAGGCATGCAAATGGTAGCTATTATTGCTGTTGTAGCTATGGTTATTATTTTCTATAAAGCACTGTACGAATAGAAGAGTACATGCTCTCCAGGAAATTACAGGCTATCTGAGGAAACAAGAAATAATCGTAAGTGATTATTAAAGACTAACAGAATATTGATATTAGGTGGTGTTGTACAGGCTTTAAGTGCTATAGTTCAGTTTGCATAATATTGATCCCCAGTGGGGGGCATGCAGGAGGCAGCTGATCAATGATTCTCTCTCCTCATTGATGTTTCTCTCTTTCCCTCATAATATTGATCCTTTTGCACTGCCTCCAAACTCTTCTCCCAGAAGTATTCCCTGTCTCAGTGAGAACACTGCCTCCCAGCTGAAACCTGAAAGTTATCCCGACGTTTACACTCTATCTCTGCACATCTGGTTTCCAAGGACTATTATCTGAAATATGCTCATCCTTTCTGCTCTCACTCCACTGTTTGCTCTCTCACCTCTTTCCTGAAGTCTTCTGATTAGCTTGATATTTCTTACTCTTTCTAACTAATTAGACCAAACATGTCAAACTCAAAGACTAACTAACATGCACCAAATAAACAAAGTTTATGTAGGCCACAAAAAGCAAAAGCTTCAATTTTCATAGAAATGCAGGTTTATTTCGATAAAGACATGCTGAATACAAAGGGCTGAAATAAATGAGTAATCGTTATCATAAAATAATAGAAAATTTTAATAAAAATTAATAATTTTTTTCTTGAACATTAACTTACCAGACACGGAATAACTGCACAAATTAATAAGGTAATACAAATAAACCTATTTTTCTTGTTCTCCGAAAGTGAAATATTTCCTGTTGCACACACCAAACAAATCAGTCCAAGACTAATTTCGTGGCAATTCGCTGCTAAAATATTCGCTGCTAGTGTTAGTGGGGAGAAATAGTGCGCCTGCATGTAAGGCATGTAAGGGAAATGAATGCAACACAATTATAGTAATCAGTCATTAGCAAATGTTGTAGTTTGTTAATAATTATGTATAACATGATATTGTAAAAATTAAGTTACGAAATTTTTAAAATATATGTTTTCATTGATTTCAGAGAAGGATGAGGAAAAGAGAGAAACATCAATGAGGAGAGAGAATCATTGATCAGCTGCCTCCTGCATGCCCCCCACTGGGGATCGAGTCCATAACTGGGCATGTGCCCTTGATCAGAATCGAACTTGGGGAGCCAATGCTCTATCCACTGGGCCAAATCAGCTGGGGCAATTTACAGATTTTTTATTAAAACGTTTCTTACATACTGTTATGTTGCTTGGCTGCAAAAACATTCATTGTGGGCCACATGCGGCCCATGGACTGCGAGTTTGACATGCTTGGATTAGATCCTAGTGCCTTTAAAAGGTGTCTGGGGCTGGGGTTTGAACTTTGAGGAAGATGAGAGGATTAGGGCCCATTCCTGTTCTGTCCACACTCCTTCCTCTCATTATAAAAGGAGCTTGGCAAGGGGATAGAGTTTCTCAGTTCTGGTTCTTTTTTTAATTAGAACTTTGAAACCATTTGGTCCCTTGTTACTTTTCTCTTTTTCTTATACTTTGACAATTTTTAATCCTGAGCTTCTATTTTCTAAGGATCATTGGAAGTAGGGCGGGAGGAGCGGGAGGGGCCCACACTAGCATCCGGGGACATTTTAGTTGCAGATGAACTTGTGCTCACCTGGATTTTACACGTGGGTATGTATCTCTATTAACTACTCACCTGGGCTTAGTGCTGTACAATTCTGCTTACTTGCTGCCCGGCTCCCTATCCTGACTCTGCCTATCTTTCTTCTGCCTGTGACTGCTCTACATTTTATAGAAGGGACACAGGCACCAGAGAAGAGCCAGTGGGCAGAAAGTGAGACAAGATTATGCAGCAAGGAGTAAGAGTAGAGGGAAAGCCTCTGAGGAGGTGGAAGATATGCAGTGTAAATCTTGAGATGAAGGGGGTTGGCTTACAAAATATTCTTTAGTCACATTTGGAGACTAAAGTTCCACACGAAGGTAACATTTTCCTGTGAAATTAATGCCTGTGGTCACCTTGAGACTGAAGCGATTTCTAATGACATGTTTTATTTGCTGCTAAAAAGTCAGGCAATAAAGGCAATGACTTTTGTTAAGGGTGAGAGGACAACATTGGGTAGGGATTCAGCTGGTTAACTAGTTGCATATGGTTAACTAGTTGCAAAAAGGTGAGTCATGAGCTGCATATTCTTTTTATTTCATTTTATTTTAATTTTTTAAAATAAATCTTTATTGTTCAGTTTATTATAGATGTTCCTCTTTTTTTTCCCCCCACAGCTCCCCTCCACCTGATTCCCCACTCCCCATTCCATGCCCTTACCCCCCGCCACTGTCCTCATCAATAGGTGTAAGATTTTTGTCCAATCTCTTCTCGCACCCCTTAAACCCCTTTCCCCTGAGAATTGTCAGTCCATTCCCTTTCTATGCCCCTAATTCTATTATATTCATCAGTTTATTCTGTTCATCAGGTTTTTTATTCACTTGATTTTTAGATTCATTTGTTGATAGATATATATTTGTTATTACTCTGTTGTTCATAATTTTTATCTTTACCTTTTTCTTCTTCCTCTTCTTAAAGAATACCCTTCAGCATTTCATATAATCCTGGTTTGGTATAATGAATTCCTTTAGCTTTTTCTTACCTGTGAAGCTCTTTATCTGACCTTCAATTCTGAATGAAAGCTTTGCTGGGTAGAGCACTCTTGTTTGTAGGTTCTTGCTATTCATCACTTTGAATATTTCCTGTCACTCCCTTCCACATAGTTTTTGTTGAGAAATAATCTGACAATCGTATGGGTACTTTCAAGATTCTCTCTTTGTCTTTTGCCCTTGGCATTTTAATTATGATGTATCTTGGTGTGGTCCTCTTTGGATTCCTTTTGTTTGGGGTTCTCTGCACTTCCTGGACTTGTAAGTCCATTTCTTTTACCAGGTAGGGAAAGTTTTCATTCATTATTTCTTCAAATAGGCTTTGAGTATCTTGCTCTCTTTCTTTTTCTGGCACCCCCATAATTCTGATGTTGGTATGCTTGAAGTTGTCCCAGAGGCTCCTTACACTATCTTCACATTTTTGGACTTTTTTTTCTTTTTGTTTTTCTGGTTGGGTGTTTTTTGCTCCCTCATATTTCAGATCTTTCATTTGATTCTTAGGATCCTCTAGTCTGCTGTTGGATTTCCATATACAGTGGTACCTCGAGATATGAGTTTAATTCGTTCCATAACCTTGAGGCGTGGGAAACTATGAGATGTTCGAGTCGAGGTAAACTGGTGGGTCGTGTGCACCTGGCCAATCCGCGCGATTACTCCTATCACAAATGTTGCTCATATTTCAAAGCAAAAATTGCTCACACGAGGGCTCATATCTCAAAAATCTTGTATGTTAGGGCAATCGTATTTCGAGGTACCACTGTATTATTCTTTAATTCAGACAGTGCATGCTTAATTTCTGACTTGTCCTTTTCCATTTTTTTTTTTGGCATTTTCATTAAGATCCTTGAAGGTTGCACTAAGTTTCTCAAAGGTCTCACCAGGTTTCTTGGTGGTTTGTAAAAGAGTCTTAAGTAACCTTATAAATATGGTTTTGAACTCTATGTCCAGTAGTTTGCTTTCCTCCATTTCTTTCATTTGTGACATGTTTCTTTGTCTCTGCATTTTGGCTGCTTCCCTGTGTTGATGGAGTGGCTTTGTGTGCTCGTTGTCCTTTAGGGCCCAGTAGCTCCACCTCCCCAGTCACTTGAGGTGGACACTCTTGGTGCACCCCTTTGTGGGCTGGGTTCACAGTCTTGTTGTAGTTAAACCTTGGTTGCTATTGGTACACTGGAGGAATTGACCTCCAGGCCAATTGACTGTGAGGATTAGCTGTGTTTATTAATGGAAGAACTGCTGTGCTGAAACTTCAGTGGGGCTTTGGTGCTCGCCGAGTCTGCCTCTTGAGTGTGTCACTTCTGTATGTGAGGAGTTGCAATCTAGTGTCATCTCACACTGACCTCTAGGTACACTGGTTCCTGGATCTCCAAGGATGTACAAGTCAGCTAGTGTCTGAGGCCACCCAGCAGGAGCTACAGGGAGATTTGCAGATTTCTCCTCTTTGCTTGGAGTTTGGAAGTTTTGGAGTTGTCTGACTCAGTTGCAATTTGTTAGGTTAAGCTACTAGAAGGCAGGCCATTCATATGCAAAGGCTGCTGTGCATAGCTAGGTGGGTTTGTAACTTGGGCAGGGCAGGGTCTCAGGGAGTCACTAGGCTAGGGCGTGGCAAACAGCAATGGCTGCCAGTCAGCGCTCTCTGCTGTGTTCTGTTCAATGTCCTGTACCCTGCGCCCCAGTGCAGTAAACAATGATTCCTGTGCACACCTCTGCGAGAGAGCCACCCTCTCTTTCTGACCTGATGGCAGACAGTCCTGTTTCTCCCTGTATGAGTCTAGGTTCCCAGAATATCACTGGAAACTGGAGTTCAGAGAAGTCAGGAACTTGTAACTCCCTCCCAATTGACAAAAACAGGGCACACCAGTCCGATTCACACGTGTCTCCATATCTCTGCCTTTCTGAGCCTCTGCACATCCTACCAGGTCTCAATGCACATTTTTCTTTCCTTCTAATTTTTTCTTTCCTTCTAATTCCACTCCGCTAACTTTCCTGTGGTTCTGGGGAATAGTTGTTTTGTCTTTTAGTTGTAATTTTGGTGTGGTTGTGAGAGACAGCACATATAGCTATATACCTTATGCCGCCATCTTGGTTCTCCTGGAGCTGCATATTCTGTTCATAAAGGCAAATGATGAAAGGCTCCTGCTTTTCTCCATAAAAGCCAGCTCCAGGGTCTATGTAGTCAGGATGGATTCGACTCAGGGTATCACGTTAACTGATTATAGCAATCACACTAAGTGATCTTTTAAATGTTATATTTTCTTTAGTCTTTCTTTGTCTGAGGCAGTAACAGGACATATAAAATTTTTATCAAAGGGATTGAAAAAAATCACAGTTTTAATCTTTGAATTGTCTTTCAAAAGTCAGTTTGTATAAATTAATTGTGTGGGATACATAGCCAATTTTTATAAAAGACTAGAGGCCTGGTGCACGAATTCGTGCACAGGTGGGGTTCCTTGGCCTGGCTAGCAATCAGGGCCAATTGGGGCCAGCAGTGGGGAGGCATGAAGGAGGAGGGACCATAGGAGGTTGGCTGCTGGGGGAGGTTTGATGTGGAAGCTCACTGACCACCAGGGGGCAGCTCCTGCATTGAGCATCTGCCCCCTGGTGGTCAATGCACCCCATAGCGACCTGTCGTTCAGTCACTTAGGCTTTTATATATAGATTAAATCTCAGGAGAGTTAATTTACAAAAACCTATTTAATTTATAAGATGGAATATTGAATCTTTGAATGAAAAATAATAAGAAACTTCATATTATAATATTAATAAATGGGAAAGTTATAAATTAAGAAAATTTATAAGATTTATGAATTTATAAAATTTATTCTGAAAACTAATTCTCTTAGGGAAAAGAATATATAACTGAAGACTAGCAAAGAAGGCAAATTAAAGTACCATTAATTAGGGAAACTAGGTAAATTTTTCCATTTTATAATAAAAAAAAACCTAGGTTTAGAGAAATTAAATAATGCTCAATGTTATACAATAGCAATAAAACAACTGTAAGTTGAGTGCCTGCTATGTGTTAGCACTATGTTGGACAGTGGGTAGCCATCAATGAATAAATTTAGAAAGAACTGGAGATATTATACCAGTTTAGGTCAATTCCATCCCAAAGTCTGTAATCCTTTGGTAATTAATATGCCTGAGACATTTGCGGTGACTCTTAAGGGGACCACTAAGGACTCCCAAAGGCTAGAGGTAGTTAACTGTAGTTGGTCCCAAGTTAGGGTATCATTGTTTGTGTGTGTGTTTTTTAAATATATATTTTAAAAATACATTTTTATTGATTTCAGAGAGGAAGGGAGAGGGGGAGAGAGATAGAAATATCAATGATGAGAGAGAATCATTGATTGGCTGCCTCCTGCATGGACCCTACAAAGGATCGAGTGCATCATGTGCCCTTTACCAGAATTGAACCCGGGACCCTTCAGTCCACAGGCTGATACTCTATACACTGAGCCAAACCAGCTAGGGCTTACCTTTTTTTTTTATTGATTTCATAGAGGAAGGGAGAGGAAGAGAGAGATAGAAACATTAATAGTGCATTGATGGGCTGCCTCTTTCTTATATGCCCACAGTGGGGATAGAGCCTACAACCCAGATATGTATCCTGACCAGGAATCAACTGGGACCTCCTGGTTTATGGGTGGATGCTCAACCATTGAGCCATACCAGCTAGGCAGGGTGTTTGTCTTTTTCATCCTAAACATTAACATGGCTCATTTGACAGAATAGAATTTCAGAACATGTTTGTTCAGGGGATGAACATCAGCCCAGAGACTTTGTAAATTCTGTTCAGTTGATTCTCCAGTGCTAAAATAGCATCAGGCATGTAGTAAGTGCTCCATTAAGATTTCTGATGAACTGATTGCATGAATGACAATCAAATAAAGAGGGCTCTGTTCCTTAGATGGTGCCATAACTTTCTCAGTCTAATAGTTTAAGATCAACTTTTGGTTACAAATATTTTGGACAAAGAAATAATCCTTCCAGGTGTTCTTCTGCAATGTTTTGACCCACAGTTAAAGCTGAATTTTGTATTAGGAGTCTTCGAGAAGGTCCACACCATGGCGACATATTGTTGCATGTGTAGCCAGTACTATTTTTTATTATTCCTCTTGTTGCATTAAATTTTTATATAGATGGAAATTAGATTACAGAAGAGTCAGCCTTGAAAAGATGTTACAAGGGTACCTTAAACTAGAAAGAAATGGAAGGAAGCAGAGACTATCTTATTCTTTGCCTTGGTTACCAGGTTTACTTGTAAGTTGATTATATAAATACTATGGCTTGGTGTGCAAGATTCTTGCATGAGGATGGGTAGAGAGGGAAGGGGCGGTGTCCCTCAGACCGAACTGCACCCTTTCCAATTTGGGACCACTTGGGGGATGTCCAACTGCCAGTTTAGGCCCAATCCCACAAGCAATCCAGGACTGCTGGCTCCTAACCATTCACCTGCCTGTCTGCCTGATCACCCCTAACCTCTCTGCCTGCCAGTCCGATCACCCCTAACTGCTCTCCCCACCCCAGTGGCCTGATCACCACCAATGACCCCCCTCTTTGCTGGCCTGATGGCCCCAACTGCCCCCCATACTGGCCTGCTCACTGCCAACTATCCCCCCCCGCCAGCCTGATCATCCCAACTGCCCTGTCCCCACCAGCCTGCTCGCCCCCAACTGCCCGCTCCTGCTGGTCTGCTCGCCTCTAACTGCCTCTGCCCCAGCCTCACCACTATGGCTTTGTCTGGAAGGATGTCCAGAAGGGCTCCTGGAAGGTCTCCCAGTCTAATCAGCATATTACCCTTTTATTATATAGACGAGCTTCAGGTCCTTTACAGCTGGTCTAGTTACACCTCCTCTTTAACTCCCGTACCCCTGAATAAGTTTGGATGCAGCATTTGGGTCAGCAAGGTCAATTTGGGAATAGCTCCTCTATGAACAAAAATATCCATAGTCTTCAAGGTTTATGTTTTTAAAAGAAATCAGCAGATGGAGAGGAGTTTTATTGAGCATGCTGCACAGAACATGACCCAGGTTCACTGGCCCTGTTGCATCCTTAATTGCAAAATAATTTATATTTTAGTTGCAGAGGTTCACAGCCTCCCTGTCTGGACCTCAATCCCAAGCTCCAGCCCGTCTCCTATGGCATAGCTGGAAGTGTGAAAGCAAAACTAAAATTCCAAAAGAAGCACAGTTTAATGCAGTAATTTATTTTATATTAGATTATAAACCACTAACATCTCTAGTGTTTTTTTTTCTCTTTTTTTTCTGATTTCAAAAATAGTAAGAGGTCATTGTAAACAGTCATGGAATAAGAAAATGTATAAAAAATAAAAATCAGGCCGCTGTGTGGCTCAGTGGTTGAGCATCCACCTATGAACCAGGAGGTCACAGTTTGATTCCTGGTCAGGGAACATGGCCGGTTGCAGGCTTGATCCCCCAGGCATGGCATATAGGAGGCAGCTGATCAATGATTCTCTCATAATTGATGTTTCTCTCCCTCCCTCTTCCTCTTTCTCTAAAAAATTATGATATATAATCTCACTACTTGCACATAAACTCTATTTCCTTCAATACTTTTTCATGCATCTTTTTATTTTATACTGTTGACACATACACACACAATGGTGTCCTGCCTTTTAAAAAAATATATTTTTTACTTACCTCCTCTTTCCTTCTTCTCTCTCTCTCTGATATAAGCTCAGCCCTTCTTTTAGCAATCGTATCATCCTATAAAAAACAGATATTAAAACAATTTTAATGAATAATAGAAACTAGTCAGCCCACTTAGGTTTGGGGGCTCACTGGCTCAGGGCTTTCCAAATGCAATTCCTTTAAATCCTAAGAGATGAGAGTGGTGCCTGAAGACATGCTCTGGGGCTCAGGTCTGGGCCAGCTGGACCCTGCTGTTTTCATCTGGCAATTAGTAAACATTCTGAAGAACTCACGTTTTGTTGACACTGAAGAAAAATTTGTAGACAGAATTATAAAACTCAATGGGATGGAATTCATTTAGTTTTTGAGCCCCCAGAGAGATTCTCTAGCTCTTTAGATTTAGAAGGTGAAAGGGTGTTTTAACTGTATAGTTGTGAGAACACAGTCTCCTTTGTGTTTTCATAACACACATAGAGAACTCTGTACCACAAGGAAATGCAAAGTATGCACAGTAACACACATGCATATTTTTAGTCTATTTCTTTCTCTGATCCTTTCACTCAAATAAGTTGTGGTTAGTGAAGTTTAACTAACTATTGTATGTCTGCTAGAGGCCATCACTCTTATGAGCACTGCAATAAATACTGTGCATACTTATATTTTTCTGCTTAAAACATATCTGCAAAGCAGACAGTATTATCTACTCTATAGGTGAGTTAGCAAAGTCAGAGGATGTAACTCATGTAATGTCACAGGGCTAGTGGAGGAGGATGTACAAAACTTCCAGACAAGGAAATGGAAAAGCATGTGATATGTTGGGTGCTGCAGAGGAGTGTTTGTATTGGTTCCAACCAAGGAAAAAGGTTAGAGAAGGATTTGGAACAAGATTGGTAGGCTTTCAATGACAGAACAATAAGTTCAGACCCTTGATCAGAGTTTTAGGAGGAGTATCCTGGAAATGACCAGCAGGATGACCTAGGGGAACCAAAGATGAAGCCAGAAGGACAGTTAGAAGATCTCTGTAGGAGTGCTAGGCGTGGGCTGTGAAAGATCTGAACCAACATGTAGAGGTAAAAGGTACAAACGCTCTCAGCTAGCTTGTGTGTTTCCCTCTGAAGGAGTTGGTTTGTATGTAAGAACTTGGGTATTCTATCTGGATGTCTATGACATTTAGTTTGTCCATTCATCAGTCTAGGGCCACTGGGTTGTTTCTACTTTTTGGCTATTATGAATAACATTATTATGAGCATTCATGTTTATATTTTTATGTGGACATGTTTTCATTTCTGTATGTAGATTCCTAAGTGGAATTGTTGGGTTCCTATGACACTTTTGAACATTTTATGGAATACTCCTTACATTACAGTTTTAGAAAAGATATTCTAAGCTAATATCTGTATCTGTTTCACCACAGGCTTACATAGCCTTAATGGATGATATCATAATTCCAGGAGCTAGTGAAAAACAAAAACAAAAAAGAAAACACTGATAATTTTAATTTTTTGTGTTTTAAGATTTGCCTCACTTGCTGCCTCTTCCATTATGTACCTGTGTCTGGTATAGGGATACTTTGGTGATACCAAACTCTTTAATTTTATTTGCCTTGGAGAGGAAAAATATTAACATGTTGTTAACCACATAGGCCTCTAATAAATCTTAACTCTTTAATTATAAGTATTCTTAATATTTGATGAAGAGTGTTTGCATATTGACTATGCTATTAAAATCAGAAAACTACATTTTTGTAAAGATCACTTTATACTTTAACTAGAGGCCTGGTGCACAAAATTCATACATGAGTACAGTCCCTAGGCCTGGCCTGCAATCAGGGCCATCTTCCCCAGCTGCCCTCAACCGGCCCCACCCCCATGCGCTGCCACCCACCTCCGGTTCCCCATTCACCATCAGGAGATCAGAGCCTGATGGCCAGGGGGAAGGAACAAGAAGTTGGCCATTCCTGCCTGCTCCACCAGCCCTACCCCTGCCCCTGCCTCAGGTCACCCTCTGTGTGTGGGGTGACCAGCATGGTGTGGACCTTGGTCTGGAAACACCTGCATCCCCCACCCTCCATCCCCACATCCCCATTTGCCACCGGGCAATCAGAGCCTGCTGGCCAGGGAATGGGAACAAGAGGTGGTCAGTGCGCCTGATAGTGATTGGTTGAGTGGTCGTTCTGCTGTTAGGGTCGATTTTCACATTACCCTTTTATTATATAGGATAGATGCAGAAAAATTTTACTCTCATACTGTTTTACAAAATACATACCCTGATTTTTGTCCTCATTTCTTTAATGAGTATCTTCCTTTCTAATTTCTTCTTTTGTTTCAGTCTCCATTTTTCAATTTGGGGAGGCAGAAGCCGATCAGAAACATCTTGATCATCAATTTGTATTAAAAAAGCAGCATCTGGGAAAAATCCACGTTCCCCTAGAAACTGGGCCTCTTCAGGATATCGTGGGAAACCATCTAATATAAAACCTGTGGAACTAGGCATGAATTGCAAAATTCATTTTAAATATTATATTATAAATATTAGTTTAAAAATGATAAAAGTATTGATAAATCTCAACTTTCTATAAGATGTGCAATGAGTACTTTAAAAAGCAGTATCTTAGTTCTTTTAATATTTCTACTGGCATAAATATGATGTGTCTTTTCTCAAATGTATTGAATTAAATTAAAATTATATTTTACTCTTATATTTATAATGTACAAAAGTTCTCTTTAATTGTAAATAGTCTCAATATTTGATGAAAATTAAGAGAAAATAAATTCTCTGCCTGGGAGAAATGCCCAGCCTAATGAACTTGTTACCCTTTATAAAAAGGTAGGTGTGAGCCGAGACCAGTTTGGCTCAGTGGATAGAGCGTCAGCCTGTGGACTGAAAGGTCCCAGGTTCGATTCCTGTCGGGAGCATGTACCTTGGTTGTGGGCGCATCCCCAGTAGGGGGTGTGCAGGAGGCGGCTGATCGATCTCTCTCTCTCTCATTGATGTTTCTGACTTTCTGTCCCTCTCCCTTCCTCTCTGTAAAAAATCAATAAAATATATTAAAAAAAAAAAGGTAGGTGTGACCAGCTGACCTAAAGTCACTCTTCAGAAATTTTTCTTTTAGTGACACTTCCTTTCATGAGACAATTCGTACTTCATTCCCTGGGTCCCCTTGTAACTCATGACAATTATGAATGTATATATCCTGGCTCATATGTATTAAGTTGATTATAATCAAACTACAGGCCTGGTGCATGAAATTCCTGCACGGGGAGGGAGGCGTTGTTCCTTAGCCCAGCCTGCACTGGCTCCATTCTGGGACCCCTTGAGGGAAGTGTGACTGCTTAGACATCCCTCTCACAATCCAGGACTGCTGGCTCCCAACTGCCTACCTGCCTGCCTTCCTGATTGCCCCTAACTGCTTCTGCCTGCCAGCCTGATCACCCTCTAACCACTCCCCTGCCAGCCTGATTGATGCCTAACTGCACTCCTGACAGCCTGTTTGCCCCTAACTGCCCTCTCCTGCAGGCCTGGTCACCCCCAACTGCCCTCCCTTGCAGGCTTAGTCCCTCCCAACTACCCTCCCCTGCTAACCATCTGTGGTGGCCATCTTGTGTCCACATGGGGGCAGGATCTTTGACCCCTTGGGGGCAGACATCTTGTGTGTTGGAGTAATGATCAATCTGCATATTACTCTTTTATTAGATAGGATAGAGGCCTGGTGCATGGGTGGGGCCAGCTAGTTTGCCTTGAAGAGTGTCCCGGATCAGGGTGGGAGTTCCCTTGGGGTATGGGGCCACCTGGGAGAGTGGCCTGTGGTGGTTTTCAGGCCTGTCACACACCCCAGTGACCCAAGTGGAGGCCCTGGTATCTGGGATTTATTTATCTTCTATAATTGAAACTTTGTAGACTGGAGTGGAGCCAAGCCTCCTGCTAGTTTGGTGGTGGCAGCCATTTCTGTTGGGATTTATTTATCTTCTATAATTGAAACTTTGTAGCCTTAAGTGAAGGCTAAGACAGTCCAGTGCTACAAAAGCTTGGCTTCATCCATCACCAGGGGCAACTCTAGCCTCATGCTCTCTCCAGCTCAGTGGCTGCTGCCATTTTTGTTGGGATTTATTTATCTTCTATAATTGAAACTTTTTAGCCTTGAGTGAAGGCCTGGGTCCACCAGGGTGTGTGGAAAGCTTGGCTTCATCCATTTCTGGAAAACCCAAGAATCCCTCCTGCTCAGTCTGTGGCTACAGCCATATTGGTTAGGTTAATTTGCATACTTGCTCCTGATCGGCTTATGGGCATAGTGGAGTGATGGTTAATTTGCATATTGCTATTTTATTCGATAGGGTAGGTTTATCAAACTTGTTTAAGTATGATGAAACTTGAAGAATCATTAAAATAATTAGAATGTTAACACATTTTCATTGTGAAGTAACTAACTATAAAACAATCAGACTTTGTCCTAGCCAGTTTGGCTCAGTGGATAGAGCATTGTCCTATAAACTGAAAGGTCCTGGGTTTGATTCCAGTCAAGGGCACATGCCCAGGTTGCATACAGGAGGCAGCTGGTCAATGATTCTCTCTCATCATTAGTATTTCTATCTCTATCTCTTTCCCTTTCCTTTCCCTTCTGAAATCAATAAACATATATTTAAACACACACACACACACACACACACACATACACACACACACGAGAGAAACAAATAATTAGGCTTTGAGAACTTGGCCTTGCTTAATTGAGAAAGTTAGTATTGTAACTCTTGTGAATGAAAGTTTATTATGCTTATCTAAAATTTGTTTTGTTTAAATATTTATATTTAGAAAAAAATGGTGTTGGAATAGATGGACATGTCCTGAGCTTTGCTTCTGAGCAGACAGAGAGAACAGCTGAGGGTTGCACTGGCAGTGTTTGTTGGCAAGTTTAGGGACAGCTATAATCCAGGAGAAGGTGGGGGATTGCTGTATAGGGATCCCCTGATTGGGCAGCCCCGATTGCTGCTGGATTTTTTCTCAGAGCCACCAGCTCAGATGTGGAGACTGCACCATCTTGAAGGGGAAAGTGGATGTTTACAGAAGCCTGAAAATTTACAGCTGTGGCACCCACCAAACAGCTGTGAGCCTCAGAACACCGGTCCCCAATTGGCGAAAACACTTGATTTCAGAGGAACTCTACATGCCACACAGAAAGGAGAGAGTGAACTACATAACCAGAGACCCAGAGAAGAGAGACCATGGGCAGACAAAGAAATAACCCACATATGAAAGAAAAGCAGGCATCACCAGAAAAGGCAGTAAATGAAATGGAGTCAAGCAACTTGCCAGAGAAAAAATTCAGAGAAATGGTCATAAGTGGCTGAAAAGAAAGGAAGACAAATTCGACAATATGAGTAAGAACCAAGAGGAAATGAAGAAGAACCAAAAAAAAAAAAAAAAAAAAAAAAAAAAAAAAAAAAAAAAAAAAAAAAAAAAAAAAAAAAAAAAAAAAAAAAAAAAGAAAAGAAAAGAAAAGAAAAATGACATTGCTGCTGTAAAGAACTCAATAGAAAGCATCAAAAGTAGACTAGAAGAAGCAGAGGACTGCATCAGTGAGCTAGAAGACAAGGTAGGAAAAAATATCAAAGTACATCAGCTTCTAGAAAAAAAAATAAAAAATCAGGAAGAGAGCCTAAGTGAACTTTGGGACAACACAAAACAAAACAACATCCTAGGGGTTCCAGAAGAACAGGAAATTGAGCAAGAAATAGAAAATCTGTTTGAAGAAATAATAACAGAAAACTTCCCTGTATGTGAGAACATAATTGCAAATGTTATCACTGATAGATTTAATCTCCAACTTTCTAAAAGGAAGATAAACGATCCAATAAAAAATGGGCAATGGACCTAAATAGAATCTTTTCAAAAGAATACAGAGGGCCAAGAGATACATGTAAACATGCTCAAAGTCACTAACTATCTGAGAGATGCAAATCAAAATGACAATGCAATACCATTTCACACCTGTCAGAATGGCAATCATCAACAAATAAACAAACAACAAGTGCTGGCAAGAATGTGTAGAAAAAGAAACCCTGGTGCACTGCAGGTGGGAATGCAGACTGATACAGCCACTGTGCAGAACAGGATGGAGTTTTTCTCAAAAGATTGAAAACGGAACTCCCATTTGACCCAGTAATCCCACTCCTAGGAATATATCTCAAGAAACTAAAAACACCAGTCAGAAAGGATATATGCACCCCTATGTTCATAGCCTCACAATTTACAATAGCTCAAATTTAGAAACAGCCTAGGTGCCCTTCAGCAGATGACTGGATCAGAAAATGATGGTACATCTACACAATGGAATACTATGCTGCCATAAAAAGAAGGAATTCTTACAATTTGCAGCAACCTGGATGGAACTGGAGAGCATTATGCTAAGTGACATAAGTCAGTCAATGAAAGAAAAATACCAAATGATCTCACTCATTTATAGATAATAAATAACATTGTAAACTGGTGAACAAAAAGATAGATACATAGGCAGTAAAGCATCAAACAGACTTGCAAATTACTGTGGGAAGGTTAGGGAGAGGTGGAGTAGATAAGAGATCAACCAAAGGACTTTTATGCATGAATATAAGCATAACCAATGAACACAAGACACTGGGGGTTAAAGCATTCATAGGAGTGAAGGGGGGAGGGCAATGGGAAGATATGTACACATATAATACATTAATAAAATATTAAAAAATAAATATTTATATTTTGATATATGTTTTCTTAATATGAGCAGGGCTTCCATGAACATTGGACATTTTCAGCCTTTAATTGACATTTAAAATGTTTTCTATATTATAAAATGGACAAATTTCCATAAAAATAGCCACACTCCCAAAGATTTTGATTCAGTTATTTTGGGTTGGGGCCTGGCATCAGTATTTTAAAAATAATTTCCCAGCCCAGCTGGTTTGGGTCAGTGATAGAATGTCAGCCTGGGGACTGAAGGTTCCTGGGTTCCATTCAGGTCAGGGGCACATGCACAGGTTGCAGGCTTGACCCCCAGTAGGGGGCATGCAAGAGGCAGCCAATCAGTGATTCTCATCATTTATGTTTCTATCTATCCTTCTCCCTTCTTCTTTGAAATCAATAAAAATAAATATATAAAAATAGTAATTTCCCAGATATTTTTAATGTATAGAATCACTAATTTATATGAGAGTAAAGAAGAAAATATTAAACTTATATTGTATTACATTTTACTTTTGAGAATAAGGCAAATAAAAGTTCACAAATATATAATCCTACATAAATTAAGATACCGTATTGGTTCTTTATGCCACCATTCAGAAAGAATGCTTTCTAGAATTTCAGGAGGCAATGGTTCATTTTCCATTAAACATAATTTTATTGCTTCTTCTTCTTCTGTAAGTTGCAGTTCTGCAGGCTGAACATAAAAATCAGAAAATAAAACAAATTCAAAACTCTATATTAATAAATAATATTCTATTACATAGTTGATTAAGATGACACCTATTTTTTCTCAGTATATTTTTATACTGTTGCTTATAAATCTTTTAATATTTGTGCTTTTTTCTTTAAACCAATATGTTATATGGTTTTAAATATTAAATAACATCTACTGTAGCTAAGAGGAGCTACTAGTGGTAAGCCAAACTGATTTTTATACATGACCTCAGGATATCTGTCTCATCACTTTTTGCTAAAACCTTGTTCAATCTATAACTGATTTTTGTCATCTATCTTATAGTTAGTAAACTTAGATCCTGATTAAAGATGGGCTAGCCAAGCAGTCATCTGAAATACAGTCTGCACCTGGATCCAATTACATGGGTCCTTTGAGGAGAGTCTAGCTATATCAGAAATGGTTAAAAGTGCATTAGAATCACAACCTCTCTGACCTCAGAGAGCCATACAAACTTTCTTATTAGGCATCATGAGAAATTAATATTTTGAGATTTGAGATTCCCATTGGCACTGGGGCAGGTTTTTATGATACATGATAACAAAAACGGAGCCCTGTCTGGTATGGTTCAGTTTGTTGGGCATCTTCCTGCGCCCAACCCAGAAAGGCTGCCTGCCAGTTCTATTCCTGATCAGGGCATGAGCCCAAGTTTCAAGCCGATCCCCAGTGGGGGTTGTGCAGGAGGCAGATGATTGATGTTTTGCTCTCACATGAATGTTTCTCTCTCTCATTTCCTCTCCCTCCCCCCTTCTTTCTCTCTCTCTCTCTCTCTCTCTCTCTCTCTCTCTCTCTATATATATATATATATATATCCAAAACAAAAACAGAGAACACAATAAAAAGCCTTAGAATCTAGTTCAAATATCCTATCTAACAAAGAGGTAATATGCAAATTGATTATCACTCCAACACACAAGATGGCCACCCCTATGTGGTCAAAGATGGTCCTCTCATGTGGTCAAAGATGGTTGCCACAAGATGGCCAGCAGGGTAGGGCAGTTGGGAGAAACCAGACCTGCAAAGGAGGGCAGTTGGGGGCAATCAGGCCTGCAGGGGAGGACAGTTAGGGGTGACCAGGCCTACAGGAGAGGGCAGTTGTGGGGGCACCAGGCCAGCAGGGGAGGGCAGTTGGGGGGACCTAGATTTGCAGGGGAGGACAGTTGGGGTGGACCAGTCCTGCAGGGGAGGAAAGTTGGTGGGCGGGAGGGGACCAGGCCTGCAGGGGAGGGCAGTTGGGGGCAATTAGGCCATCAAGGGAGGGCAGTTACGTGTCAATCAGGCTGGCAGGGGAGTGGTTAGAGATGATCAGGCTGGTAGGCAGAAGTAGTTAGGGGCAATCAGGCAAGCATTTGGGAGCCAGCAGTCCTGGGTTGTGAGAGGGAATGTCTGACTGCCTCTTTAGGCCTGATCCCTAGTGGAAGTTGCATCCTAGAGGAGTCCCAGATTGGAGACAGTGCAGACTGGGCTGAGGGACACACCCTCTCCCGCACACAAATTTTGTGCACCAGGCCTCTAGTATCAAATAACATAGCGCAAATTAATGCTATACAACAGTCTTGTTAGGGCAAGCCTTTCTCATTTTTATTGGAGTCATGTGAAACAGTAATTTATATTAAAGACTTGAGGCCTGGTGCATGAAAATTTGTGCATTGGGCGGAGATGGTGGATCTGGGCCCTCAGCCTGGCCTGCCCCCTCTCACAGTCTGGGAGCTCTCAGGGGATGTCCTACTGATGGCTTAGGCCCACTCCCTGTGGGAGAATGGACCTAAGCCACAGTCTGGCCTCCCAGTGGGAGGCAACCAGGCCTATCAGGTGAAGGTGCTGCCCTATCACCCCACCTCCGCTGCTGCCGCTGGCCGCAGTGGCTGCCTCCCCTGGGCCCTGCAGCTGCTGTGGCTTTATCTGGAAGGACACCAGGAAGGATATTTGGCTGTCCGGTCTAATTAGCATAGTGTACTCTTATTGTTATAAATTAGCAGTAAGATTTGTATCTAACATGCGGAGGATGCCTCTTAAATGACTTTTATGGGCTAATTTTTTTCTTTTTCTTAGAAACTTTATAGGGATTTGTACCCCTTATATTCTACTTTCCAAAAGTGATAGCAGCAAACACAACTATCTGCAAAGAGAGTTTTAGTATTACTACCAGCTTATTTGTATATTCTTTCTCAAGCGTGACATTGGCCTCCATTGCAAGCTCTTCAAGTTCTTGTTTTGCAAGTTGTTCTTCCTCAGCATCTTCTTCAAATTCAGGTCCAACTTTCTTTTCAATTTTGAGCATCATTTTTTCTTGTAGAAATTCTTCAAACTGAATGTGAAAGATGCCCAAGTTTTCTGCTAACTGTCTTCCAAGGAGACTTTTGCCAGAGCCATGGGGGCCCAGAAAGCATAGTCTTAATGGAGGAGCCTGCCACAAGGGGATGGGTCAGGGAGATGTGGGGTAAGGGGTAATAAAGGAAAGAAAGTTTTGAGTTATTTAAAAAAAAATAAGGCTAATTAACTGCCTTCCCTAAGTCTGAATTATCACTTAGCAAATTTAGGGATGTTTTGACATTAGGAGATCAATTAACATGATGCATTACATCAACAATAGTTTTTAGGGAGCACTAACAATCATAGGACTATTTTGATATCTTGTGCCAAAAGGCATTTAATAAAATACAATTAGTTTAGTTTTTTTTAAGTTTTGATTTAAAAAGAATGAAAAGATACATTTTTAGCATGATAAAAAGTCTAACAAATTATATTAAAATGTATGTAAAAACCATTATGAGATTCATAGAAATACATAAACTTTCTATGATATAATATTAAGAGAAAAATATTATAAATACTATATACACTAGAAACAATATATATCCATGTAGAAGATGAGAAAGTAAAACATAAATATGAAGACTTGAAAAAGAGCTGGTGTTACTATGTGTGCACTTTGTTTTTAAAAATGAATAAAATAATGCCACTATGTATTCTTTCATTATTGTGTTAAAATATACATAACATAAAACTTACCATTTTGACTATTTTAACTGCACAATTCATTGGCATTATGTATATTCATAATGTTGTACACGCATCACTACTATCTCTCACCAGAACTTGTTTATTCTCCCAAATTGGGACTCTGTACCGATCAAACAGCAACTTTTCTTCCCTTTCCCCGGCCTTGGCAACCACTCTTACTTTCTGTCCCTATAAATTTATTCTAGGTACCTTGTATAAGTCGGATTATACAGTATTTGTTCTTTTGTGTTTGGCTTTAATAAATACTTTAAAATATTTTTATTGATTTCAGAGAGGAAAGGAAAAGGAAAGAGTGATAGAAACATCAATGATGAGAAAGAATCATCAACTGACTGCCTCTCACACATCCGCTACTGGGGATAGAACCCATAACCCCAGCATGTGCCCTAACCCAGAATAGAACCATGACCTCCAGTTTCATAGTCGATGCTCAACCACTGAACCAGCTGGGCATTTCAATAAAACACTTTTTAAAGAAGGTAGAAAACTGTTCCAAAGTTGGAAACAAGTAAGGATAAAAATGTCCCTACAAATCTAGGAAAAGACTGATAGTTCTATAGCTATTTAAACCAGTTTAGAACAATTTAATTGATAAGGACAACTCACCTTTGAGAATCCTCTTTTGCAATCTTTTGAATCGGGGTCATCCCTACTCTCGAGAGTCAAGCAATCGGGCATGCATTTGCCCCTATAATCATGCCTTTGGATGGAACCAGGTTAACAGCAGCCTCACCCTTCCACAGAGGATGTCAACCTATTGAGGGCCATGAACCCCTGAATCCCATACTTGCTCCAAATCCTGTCTTATGATCAGCAGACTGCTCTGCTCAGAGAGACTAACTGGTTAAGGAATACCATAAATTCAATAGATTTACAAGCAATAAATTCAGCTGTGTCTTTTTGTTTCAGCTAAAGAGACAGCTATTAAGTACTGGTTTAACACAAGGCATTACCATAGAAATCAAAACCCATAATTATTTTGGGTTACATTCTAAAAAGTTCTTGGTAGGTCAATGTTTTCACTATATTACTATATCAGATTGGAGACTTCACTATCAAATAAAATGGTGTATATAGTAAGTCCATAAGAAAGTAATAGGAGCAATCATTAGGATAAGAACATTATGGTTTTCACCTTTAATGGTTCATTGTGAGCCACATACTCCTGAGGATGTTCCACAAATTTTTCTCTAGCCTCAGGGCTTGAGAAATAGTAGACCTTTTCTCGATATTTAGCTGCTTCTTCTGTGGTACCTGGTTGTAGGACGAAGTTTTCTTTGAGAACTACTGGACAAAAGTGCTTTGTGTCTCCCAAATGTCTTTTCTTCTCTTTTACTCTCTCTTCATTCTAGAAAATATTATTTAACATTTGGAATATATTTTTAAAAAGTATTTTGATGCAATACTATACAGGGAATTTAAAAAAATGTCTCTTGAATATTATTTAAACCATAACAATACATATTTAAAACAATTTGTAAAGGCCAGTTCTTATACTCATCATTTAATAAATTAATTAAAAAATCAGTTTCTCATACCCCTCTAAGCTCACATCTCAAGCTTCTTTATTTTCATAAAGAACATAAAGAAGCATTGAGAATCAAGATGTTCCCAGACCTCTACAGACATAGGCAAAATGAAAAATCCCAGGTTGTGCTCAGTACAGAATCAATTTCTAAAATAAAATTAAGAAGTAAAAGCTGAGCCAGGGTCACAAATTCTTACCCATTGAAAATGAGATGGGAGATGCTTCAGGATTTGCTCTTTTCTACTAAGTGAATATGTAATCACCTCAATAAATTCAATTAAAAAATAGAATAACTTGAAAACACTTCATTTCATTCCAATTGTAACATATTTTTATTTATGAAAAATAAAGAGACTGTGTAAAGTTCTTTAAGAATTTTTTCAATTTATTTAAAGCAATGGAAATACATTAAAGGTAACTTTCTGTTATAAAATACATCTTATTATAAAACCAGAGCCCCAGTGCATAAAATCTGTATATGGAAAGGGGTGTGCACCCTCTCCAACCTGGGACCCCCTGGGTAATGTCTGACTGCTGATCCCTATGGACTTGGGCCTAAACCAGCATTCAGACATTCCTCTCACAATCCAGAACTGTGGTGGCCACCTTGTATCCACATGGGGGCAGTCATCTTGTGTGTTGGAATGATGGCCAATCTGCATATTATTCTTTTATTAGATAGAATAGAGCCCTGGTGCATGGGTGGGGCCAGCTGGTTTGCCCTGAAGGGTGTCCTGGATCAGGGGCATGGGGTTGCCTGGGTGAGGGGCCTATGGTGGTTTGCAGGCTGGTCACACCCCCCAGTGACCCAAGTGGAGGCCGTGGTATTTGGGATTTATTTATCTTCTATAATTGAAACTTCGTAGCCTGGAGTGGAGCCACGCCTTCTGCTTGCTCCCTGGCAGCAGCCATTGAAACTTTGTTGTCTTAAGCGGAGGCCTGGGTCAGCCAGGGTGTGTAGGAAGCTTGGCTTCCTCCATTGCCAAGGGCAACTTAAGCCTCCCTCCTGTTCTCTGTGGCTGTAGCCATCTTGGTTGGGTTAATTTGCATACTTGCTCTTGATTGGCTGGTGGGAATGGCTGATGGGTATGGCAGAGGTAGTCAATTTGCATGTTATTTTATTAGAAGATATATATAGATATATATCTATCTCATGGACATGAACAACAGTTTGGTGATGGGGGTGATGGTGATAGAGATGTAAGAGGGTATAGAGGGGATAAATGAATTAAATTTTTAAAAAAGCATTATGAGTGTTAATATAGTATTAGAAGGGAAAAGGTGAGAGAAAATTTTTATTCGTTCTGCACTGTAATGTGTTTTGAATAATCCTATATAATAAAAGCCTAGGTGGTGTCATGCAACACACTTGCGTGACACCGTCACAAGATGGCTGGCATGGGAGGGCAGTTGTGGTGATCAGGCCAGCAAGGGATGGCAGTTGGGGGCAACCAGGCCTGCTGGGGAGGGCAGTTGGAGGTGAGATCAGGCCTACAGGAGAGGGCATTTGGGTGTGAAATCAGGCCAGCAGGGGAGGGCAGTTGGGGTGACAAGGCCTGCAGGGAAGGGCAGTTAGGGGCAACCAGGTCAGCAGGGGAGGGAAGTTGGGGGTGATATCAGGCCAGCAGGGGAGGGCATTTGGAGCAAAATCAGGCTAGCAGGGGAGGGCAGTTGGGAGTGACCAGGCCTGCAGGGGAGGGCAAATGGGTGCAACCAGGCCAGCAAAGGAAGGCAATTAGGAGTGACCAGGCCATCAGGGGAGGGCAGTTGGGACAACCAGGCCAGGAGGGGAGGGCAGTTGGAGGCCATCAGGCTGGCAGGTTAGCAGTTAGGCATCCATCAGGCCAGCAGGGGAGTGGTTAGGGGGCGATCAGGCTGGCAGGCAGAAGCAGTTAGGGGCAATCAGGAAGGCAGGCAGGTGAGCAGTTAGGAGCCAGCAATCCTGGATTTTGAGAGGGATGTCCGACTGCCTATTTAGGCCCGATCCTACCTGGGGTCCCAGATTAGAGAGGGAGCAAGCTGGGCTGAAGGACACCCCTCCCCATTCCATGCACAAATTTCGTGCACCAGGCTTCTAGTATATATATATTTAGCCCTAGCCAGCTTGTCTTAGTGGATAGAGTGTTGGCTTGCAGACTAAAGGTCCTGGGTTGATTTTGGTCAAGGACACATGCCCAGGTTGTGGGCTCTCTTATCACTGATGTTTCTATCTCTCTCTTCCTTGTCCTTCCTCTATGAAATCAATAAAAATGTATTTAAAAATTATAAAAATATTTTTATTGATTTCAGAGAAATATGACGAAAAAATAAGATATTTGGAGGATAGATCCAAGAGACCTGAATAATAAGAAGTATGGTGGAAGGAGAAAAAGGAAGAGATGGAGGAGAGCCAAGAATTAATTAATTAAAAAAAAATTACTTATATGTCCATCATTCAGAGAGAGAGAGTGGTTATAACCACCATTAATACTTTTAACAGCTTTATTGAGGTATAAATGACATTAAAACACTGTACATATTTAAAGTACACTGTTGGATAATTTTGACATATGTGTTTATCTCTGAAACCATCACCACATATTCTTCATGACCATAATTGGTCATGTCTCTTTTCTTTTTTAAAAAAAATATATACTTTATTGATTTTTCACAGAGAGGAAGGGAGAGGCACAGAGAATCAGAAACATCGATGAGAGAGAAACATCAATCAGCTGCCTCCTGTATACCCCTCACTGGGGATGTGCCTGAAACCAAGGTACATGTCCTTGACTGGAATCGAACCTGGGACCCTTGAGTCCTCAGATGCTCTATCCACTAATCCAAACAGGTTAGGGCACTCGTGCCTCTTTTCTAACCCTATTTGCCTCCTACTCTCCCCACTCCCAGGCAAGTGTTGCTGTGTTTTCTCTCACTATAATTAGTTTATAATTTCTATAATATTATACAAATGTAATCATACAGTATGTTTTCTCTTTTGTCTGGCTTCTCTTAGCATAATTATTTTTAGATTCATCCATATTGTCACATGTTTCAGTGGTTCTATTTTTAATTTTTATTTATTTATTTTTTGCTGTGTACTATTTCAGGTTTAATTATCTCCATCCCTGAGGCTTAGACTATTTTTAGTACTACCCAATGGTTAGTGGGAGCAGGCAGGTACTTCCTTTGGCCCTCCCCCCCCGCACCTGCCCCCCTTCCCTGAATAGTTTTTTAAACAGCAAAGGGCTGACCATACTCTGCTCCACAGGTCTCTGGAGTTCTCCCTGTGTGCGCATATTTTCATCCTGGTCTTTCCCCTGTGAACTATAACTGTTTGTGTCGTGGGAGTCTGAAAGGCTCTGCCTAGGTTGCTCCTCCCTGGACCATGGCCTGGAAAAGGTACATGACCCACAGACAATAAGGTGGAGAAACTGTGGGGAGCACCTCCTTTGTTTCCCATCTCGGGGACCACTGTGTTGAAAACAATTTCATATATTTTTTCTTGTTTCTCAGTTGTTTTAGGCTAGAGGGTAAACTGAATGCCCTTTACTCCATCTTCTCCAGAATGACTGCTGAGATTTTTAGTACATATCTTCCCAGAATTTTTCTTATGATGTGGTGTATATCTTTTGCTTTTGTTTGTATAACAACTTTTCTCCTTTTTCTAGTAACAGAACCTTTCTCCCTCTTCCCATGGAGAACTGCTACTTCTGCATTCGAAGGAACTCACGTGGCCCAGACAATCGTAGTAACTCGCCACTTCATAGTCACTGGATGGGCATGTGACCAAGGCTGGTTCAATCACACACTACGTTCTCTAGTTACTACGATTAATCAGGGCAATTGACTGAGATGGGAGAAGCAATGTTCTTTCTTGTTGTTTGCCAGGCGGCTGTCAGGATAGACTGTTCTTTTGCCTCCTAGATAAAAATTTCTAGGAATTTCTGGCAGCCATATTGACCTTGTTTGAAAAAAGCATCTTTGCAGATGTAATTAAGGATCTCAAGATAATATTTACAATTTATTACCAGATAGTCCTTAAATCCCATGACGAGTGTCCTTCTAAAAGAAGGAAAAGATGCAGAGGAGGAGAAAGCAATGCACCGACAGAGGCAGAGAGAGGAGTTAAGCAGCCATAAACTACGAGTTATCAGGAGCCATGGAAGATGGAAGAGGAAAGATTTTCCCTCAAGCCTTAGAGGGAGCATTCTGACATCTGGATTTCAGATTTCTCCCCCAAGACCATAGGAGAATTAATTTCTGTTATTTTAAGCCTCCAAATTTGTGGCACTTTTTTTTTTTTTTTTTATGGCAGCCTGAGGAAACTAGTACAACCGGAAAAACTGATTTGTGTTGTGGTAAGTTAGGAAGAATGGAAATGAGGTAAGGACACTATTTTCAATGAAGATCGTACCTAAAAATATAAGTTTTGAATATTATAGATGGCTTGAGAATTATCTGCAGACACAAGAGACATTCTCTTGCAAAAGAAAACAGATACAGAAGAATGACAGAAGAAGGATGACTGAAGAAGAGAACCTGAAGTTGGGCAGGACAAGCCCACATTTGTTAGCCACCGTGACTGAAGAGCTCAGCAGTTCCTTAGTGCTAAAGTACTGAGAGTTATCAGAATCACACTACATGTCATTTGTTGTTTGACACACATATATTTGGGTTTAACTTAATTATAGCTGTTTGATTATCTAACTTAGTATGTCATTTTGTTTCCTTCATAAAGCTCCAAATTTAAAAAAAAATCACTTCCTATTTTATTATTGATAGATGCCTGAATTAGGTGGCTATCATTTGAGAATGGCTATCCAAATTCTCATGACCAGAGAGTAGACTGGGGCCTAAGATGAGCTGTTCCTGTTTGAAAATACCACTTACTAGTATCATGCAAGTAGCCGCTCAAAGATGCCATTGCTATATTTTACATTAAGGTACCTACTTCTGTTAAACTTATAGACTATTTCTCTCTCTAATATCTAAAGCTTTTACATGGAAAAAAATGAAAAACTTCACCTTTCATTTTTTTATGGGTGTACCATACTGTCTAAGCAGCCCTGGCTTTTCAGGGATCAAGGAAACCTTGGGTGGAGGCCAAGTGTGTTGAAAATATTTATGTGTAAAATCAAGGAAGCCCGTTTGTTTTCCTGGGGTCAGAGAGTGCTAACTACCACTCTGGACACCTACATTTTCAATGCTGTGACCCATGTGAAGGAGCTGGAAGAGGAAAGAAAAAATTTTCCCTAGAGCCTCAGAGGGAGCATGGCCTACTGACTCACACCTCTTCCTCTTCTTCCTCTTCTTCTTCTAGCTCCTCATCAATCTCCGCTTCAGCCTGAAAATCTTCTGTTTCTTCCTCATAATCTTCTATATTGAACTCCCATGCAGTATACTGAAAAGGTTCTATAAAAAGAAAGAAAGATTTGAAAGAATAACAACATTAGCACATATTGCAGTTAAAGATGAGGAAAATTAATTGTTGTAACTGATCTCTTAGTTTAAATGTGTAAAAATTAGAATTTTTAAAGGGACAATTGGCCAGTTTGGCCAGTGCTGTTTGTGCCCCGCAGCTGTTCTGATTGGCATGTGCCTGTGCTACAAAAATTGTTAAATATTTTAAACATCATCCCTAGATATGTTGAATGTTCTCCTTTATGGACCATTAAGAAAGACTTAAAAGTTGCACAGTTTTTTAATATCACCCACTCTTAACAGTAAATGTTAGGATTACAACCCTTACTTTCCATAATCTCCACTGCTTTCTGAAGCAGCTCCTCTGGAGTTTGGCCAGAAATCTCCAATTTGAAAATTGGAAAGTAAGAGTCAGTGATTACTACTTCCAGATTTTTCCAGTTGGAGTCAAAAATTTTAATCTCTTCTTTAAGTGGTTCCATTTCAGGAACATCAGGATAAGCATCTTCAGGAAAATCAGGTAGTGCAACTTCTGAATAAAGGTTAAAGGAAAGAAAAAAAAAAGGCTTCAAACATGGTATAATGACCCATATTGCCAAAATAATTTATAATTTATAATATTTTAAAAACATGAAAGAAAACCAAGATGGTGGCATAGGTAAACATCTAAACTGCTGCCTTACACAACAATTTCAAAACTACAACTAAAAGACAAAATGGACACCATCCAGAATCATAGGAAGGCTGGCTGAGTGGAAATTCTACAACTAGAAGGAAAGAGAAAAGCACACTGAGACTCAAAGGAGCTGTAGGAGGCAGAGGTACTGAGGCAAGCACGTGGAGAGGACTGACAACTGAGTGTATGGCTGGCTTTCTCAAGCGGCAGAGAGATGGAAGGTCCCAATTGCGCTGAATTTCAGTCCTGGGCGAGACCCTGGGGACAAAGACTAATTAGAGGGGAATCTGAACTGTCAGGAAAAGAGAAAAGCACATTGAGACTCAGGGAATCCATGGAAGGCAGAGGTCCAGAGGTGCATGAGCATAGAGAGGCTGACTGCTGAGTGTGTGGCTGGTTTTCTCAAGTGGAAGGGAGATGGAAGCTCCCAACTGTGCTGAACTCCAGTTGCAGAGGAGACTCTTGGAACCCAGACTCACTTGGGGGGAGTCTGGAATGTCTGGCAGTGGGAGAAATTTGAGGGCAGCGTTCTCTCAGCGGTGCTTACAGCGATTACCACAGGACATTGAGACTCAGGGGCCTCATAGGGCAGAGCTGACAGGAAGCCAAGGCTATCTGCTTTGCTCTGAGACTCCTCCCCATCCAAGCTGAGCACAGAGGCTTTTGTAATTTTGCAAGTCTTGCCTCCTAAGGGTGTCTCCAGCACAGAAGTTCTCCCAGCATGGAAACAGGTGATCCTCACAGCCAGCTGGCCTGGAGGCCAATTTCTACCAGTGATACCAACAACAATCAAGGCTTAACTACAGCAAGACTGTGCATACCACTCACAAAGTGGTGCAACAAAAGTGTCCATCTCAGATAATTGTGGAGGCTGAGCCACTGGGCACTATAGGACACCTAGCACATAAAGCTATTCTACCAACTCAGGGAAGCAGTGAAAATGTGGAAACAAAGAAATAGACCATAAATGGAAGAACTGGAGGAAAGCAAATGACTAGATATAGAGTTCAAAACCACATTTATAAGGTTTTTCAAGAATTTCCTAGAAAAGTCTGATGAATTTAGTGAGACCTTCAAGGATATGAAAAAGGACCAACTTGAAATTAAACATACACTGACTGAAATTAAAAAAAATATTATACAGAGACTTAACAGCAGACTAGAGGACAGCAAGAATCAAGTCAAAGATTTAAAATACAAAGAAGCAAGAAACATCCAACTGGAAAAGCAAAAAACAAAAAGAATCCAAAAATGTGAAGATAGTGTAAGGAGCCTCTGGGACAACTTTAAGCATACCAATATCAGAATTATGGAGTTGCCAGAAGAAGAGAGAGAGCAAGATACTGAAAACCTATTTGAAGAAATAATGACAGAAAACTTTCCCCACCTGGTAAAAGAAATAGAATTATAAGTACAGGAAGTGCAGAGAACCCCCCAAACAAAAAGAATCCAAAGAGGACCACACCAAGATACATCATAATTAAAATGCCAAGAACAAAAGACAAAGAGAGAATATTAAAAGCAACAAGAGAAAAACAGTTAGTTACCAACAAGGAAGGACCCAAACGATTATCAGCTGATTTCTCTACAGAAAATATGCAGGCCAGATGGGAGTGGCAAGAAATATTCAAAGTGATGAATAGCAAGAACCTACCACTAAGATTACTCTACCTAGCAAAGCTATCATTCAGAATTGAATATTAGATAAGTAGCTTCACAGATAAGAAAAAGCTAAAGGAATTCATCAACACCAAACCAGTATTATATGAAATGCTGACAGGTACTCTTTAAGAAGAGGAAGAAGAAAAAGGTAAAGATAAAATTATGAACAACAAATACATATCTATCATCAAGTGAATCTAAAATAATCAAGTGAATTAAAAATCTGATGAATAGAATAATCTGGTGAATATAACAGAATCAGGAGCATAGAAAGGGAGTGAACTGAAAATTCTCTGGGGGAAAGGAGTGTGGAGGGTGTGGGAAGAGACTGGACAGAAATTGTACACCTATGGATGACGACAGTGGAGAGCAGGTAAGGGCAGAGGGTGGGTGGAACTGGTTGGAGGGGAGCTATGGGGGAAAAAAAGAACAATTGTAATAATCTAACAGTAAAGATTCATTAAATTAAAAAAACATGAAAGAAATACACATATTGTCCTCAGCAATAATGTACATTTATGAATTCATATTTTAATTATGCTCCATTCCTTATATTGGCTGTAGATGAATTATTATCTATTAATAAAATTATTTGTATAATTACTAGGTATTTGGCAACTTTAACTATAATAAAATGTATAAAGTAAAATTTGATGAAAAAATGTTATACTTTAAATTTTAAAACATGTTATTAAATTAGAAGTATATCTAGATATACTTCTAATTTAATAAGCTAAATAAAACATAATACACTACAACTGGCATATAATGTAAGAAGAAATAAGTAGAAAGTTGGTACTTTGCCTAAAATAAGGCACTAGACCCTTGTGGGAGAATACAAAAAACACCTTTTTTACTAACTACTTTTATTTTATAAACTAACCTGTTTGAGATAATGTAATGTCTAGAACCTCTTTGGATTCCTTTGGAATTTCTGGTCCAAATGTTTCCTCAGTATACACTTGAGGAAAGAAATACCATAATTAGTGTTTGAATTTTAAAACATTGTTTCTTTATGAAAGTTTTGGCACAAAGAAAATGTCAAAATATAGTTTAAATTGCATATATTATGTCTAATTGAAAATATAGTTCTTGTTAGGTAAAGTAGGGCGTACAATATCTACTAGTATAAAACAAAAAATGAAGAATATTCTTTTTTAAAATTAAATCTTTATTATTCAGATTATTACATTTGTTTCTCTTTTTTCCCCCTCCATAGCTCCCCTCCACTTACTCCCACCCCTCCCTCTGCCCTTACCTCCCCTCCATTGACCTCATCCATAGGTGTGTGATTATTGTCCAGTCTCTCGCTGCACCCCCCTCTCTCCTTTCCCCCAGAGAATTATCAGTCCACTCCTTTTCTGTGCTCCTGATTCTATTATATTCACCAGTTTATTCTGTTGGTCACATTTTTAATTCACTTAATTTTTAGATTCACTTATTTTTTTAATTTTTTTAATTAAATCTTTATTATTCAGATTATTACATTTGTTTCTCTTTTTTCCCCTCCATAGCACCCCTCCACCTAGCTCCCACCCCTCCCTCTGCCCTTAGCTCCCTCCCATTGATCTTATCCATAGGTGTGTGATTTTTGTCCAGTCTCTCCCTGTACACCCTTCACCCCTTTCCCCCTAAGAATTAACAGTCCACTCCCTTTCTATGCTCCTGTTTCTATTATATTCACCAGTTTATTCTGTTGATCAAATTTTTAATTCACTTAATTTTTAGATTCACATGTTGATAGATATGTATTTGTTCATAATTTTTTGGCCTTTACCTCTTTCTTCTTCCTCTTCTAAAAGAGTACCCTTCAGCATTTCATATAACACTGGTTTGGAGTTGATGAACTCCTTTAGCTTTTTCTTATCTGTGAAGCTCTTTATCTGCCATTCAATTCTGAATGTTAGCCTTGCTGGATAGATTATTCTTGGTTGTAGGTTCTTGCTATTCATCACGTTGAATATTTCTTGCCACTCCCGTCTGGCCTGCATCGTTTCTGTTGAGAAATCAGCTGACAGTCGTATGGGTGCTCCCTTGTAGGTTATAAACTGTTTTTCTCTTG
>PVJN01017812.1:0-40064 GCA_004026805.1 Lasiurus borealis
GGGGGGGGGAAGGGAGGCATCTGTAATACTCTCAACAATAAAAGTAAATTTTTAAGAAATATTGTCAGTCTCTTCTGGATACATCAGGTTAAACCTTGTGTCTCTAACCAAGTGAATAAAAGCTATACTTTATACACATTAGAAGAAAATAAAATGTCTATGATATATTGTTAAAATATCTGGATTTTTAAAGAAGAAAATGTTCCAACCACTAACAAATATAATTCTATGCAAGATATCATGAGGGAAGAGATTTTAGTAGACATAATTAGGATCATTTTTATATTATTTATTAATTCTTTTTTGAGAACCCATTTATGTACAAGTTAATTTGATTGAGGCTATGGGAGATTTTAAAGATTTCTCCCTCTAGATCTTTATAATCTGCTTAAAGAGGTATGTGAACTGTATATCTTGTGTTAATTGCTGTGAGTATAAAATAGATAATAACTGCTATACTGTATGAGTTTAGACTACTGCTGTTTGAATGATGATTAGGACTTGGATAAGAAGAGATATGTGTGGGGAGGTATATCAGAGAAACTGCTGATGTTGGAACAATGTAAGATGTATTTAAGGAATAGTAAGCTGACCTCTTTGACCAGATTAGAAAAATCAAACACAGGATCAATGCTTAGGTAGCAGATGGTAGAATTTAAAACTGTAAGGAAACAATGAAGTTATCCTTTCTAGCAGTTCATGCTGAGTTCTTTGGACTCTCGGGATACAGTGGAAGGGCCATGGGTGGTGCTAGAAGTGAAAAGAGAGAGAACACTACCAGAAAAGCACTTACCTCCTTCTATTTTAAATAAGGCAGCTCCAATCTTACCCTTTCCCAATTTCTTTTATTTTCTCCTTTTAATTAAATGGAATCTTCATTTAGCTAGTTACTCATGCCATAAATGAATCTTTGTTTTATTCTCTTTATTACTCTTCTCCGTTATCTTCAAGTGGTCATCAAAACCAGTTAATTACATTGCCTAAACATTTCCTGTACATGTCTTCTCTCTAATCCCACTGCAAATGCCTTAGTTCAAGCCTTCGCCATGTTGCAACACCATTTCAACAGCAATTTCTACATCTGTCTGCCCTCTGCTTCGTCAGAGTTCAAGAACTCCCTTTCAAGGGTACTTGGTAAAACTCTTGAATAAGCAACTGTTTTCTAAAAAATATTTGTTTTGCATATTTATAGCCTCAGAATCTAAAACAGTCCAAATATGTTAAATAAAAAGTTTTAAAACTGCTTATTTGGTGCAACCTACTTATTATATTAGACTACCGGTAGTGGCCCAAAAATTTGTGCATGGGTAGGGTCCCTAGTCCTGGCTGGCGATCAGGGCCGAACGGGGTCTTCTGGCTGTCAGCCAGGGCCTTTCCACACCATCCCCTGGTGGTCAGCACACGTCATAGCGAGCTACCAAATTCCTGGTCTCCAGTTGAATTCTGGAGGGGACAATTTGCATATTAGGCTTTTATATAGATAGATAAGGAACTTGGTGCCCAGAGAAGTAAAGAATATGCTATTGTTTAAAAATCAAGTGAGATTTAAACAGAAAAACTCATGTTTTCCACATTGTCATTCAATACTTATTACACTATGCTGGATGAAACTTTTGTTCTGTCTCCGAGAGAGTCATTTTTGAGCATATTAAAGTAGTAAATTATATATGAGGGTCATTAATCTGTGTAAAAGGAACCAAAGAAGGGAAAGGACTAAAGGCAGAGACTGTGAAGAGGCTTTCTTGACAGTGTGGATATGAGCTAAAAAGCCCTTGAATTAGGGTGGTGGCAAATGAAATGGAAAATAAGGAATTAAAGTGAAGAATAAAAAGGAGGAGATTGTCTAGGAATATCGATTGAGAAAGAGAGAATAATTTAAAATAATTTGTAGTTAACTTGACCTAAGAACTGAGACTTGTGATACCATAGGGGAAATAAGAAATTTGGAAGAACATAGAGAAAGTAGGTTCAGCTCTATGAGTGGTTAAATTAATGTGTGAATAAGGGTAAAATAAGAATTGAGGCCTGGTTTGCAAATTTGGGGGAAATGCTCACATTTAGGAGTGATAGGAAGGAAGGGGCTAGCATTAAGACAGAAAAAATTCAACATGAGAGATAAATACTTATCACACTAGTTACACTGACTTAAATAGCATGGCTGTTGTGTTCTGTAACTCAGTAAATTTACTGAATCTGTTCACTATTTCAGGATGCTTCCAACTTGAATTCTATATCCCAAGGCAATTAATAAAATGTGTTTGGTGTTAATATACTATGTTGAGTTCTTAAGATATTCAAAAGCTGTTTATGGTTTTTGAAGCAAGACCTGAGACTCAAACTATGTCCATGCCTGAATGATTTTTATAGCCACAATTTCATTTTAGAAATCAATCATGTATTATATGGGGTGGGGGAGTAGATTCAAATTTAGGAGGAAAACTAAATGGACTTAAATGATCCATGGCTTCTTCCAGAAGTTTTTGAAACTTAGATTAATAGATAGGGAAATCTGAATATATTAGCCTTCTTTCTTCATTGCAGTTTTATTTTAGCAAGCATGTATTGAATTGCCTGTAAGATAAAGAGCAATGTGAAAATTCTCAAACCTCAAGAAAGTACACATATACTAGTATAAAGACTGCAAAAAGTTATGTTCAGTTTGGTAGTCTAGTGGCTTATACTTAATTTGTACTCAGTATTTGATGAAAGAATGTATATGCAGTAGGCATGCTGTTTCTAAACAAAGTGCCCATGGAAATATTGACTATTCTTATGTGATCCACTCAATATTCCTTCTTGCTTTCATTTAATAATTACCTTATCCTACGTGTTCCCTTGTCCCTCTTCTTCATCATTATCCTTTCTTTATCAGTCCTAAAATGGATATGAAAAGGAAAATGTTTCAGAACTGAAGTCATAGTATAACTTTTATTAGGGCAAAAGCTCAAACACATCAAGGAAATGAAAAAAATATTTAGCTATCACAAAATTACTTCTGTATTGTTTATAACAGTGCAGCTTAATTTAATGTCTATTAGAAATTATGGGGATATTTTCTATAGGCAGATCTTACCACCACATAGCCACACACACCAGACTAATGTCCTTCCTTTTTGCTTTAACCTAGAATGTCTTTGTGAAAGAACATTGGGAGCTGGCTGTACATTAAATCTGTAGACCATTTCCATCGCAGCCACCTCCCTGTATATCCTTCTTGTCCTTTCCAGACTAGGAATATAGCCTGTGATCTTTTCTTCCCATTTTCCTTTGTCAATATTTCCTTCCATAGGGCCTACTTTTTTCTTTGTCTAGGAATTTAATTTCATTCACTACAAAGACATACAGAAGGTAACAAAATAATAGAACTTACCTGGTTTTACCTCCACACCCCACAGTCCCGGTTCTTTCTTTCTTATGTGTTTATTTGAAGGGTTTCAGGGAAATTGGAGTGCGTGGAACATTGTAAGTCTCCTATTAGGGGATCGTTCTCTCCTAACTCCTCTATCTTAATTGAATAGAGCTCAAGCTTCTTCAAGTTCAGTTCAAATGGGATTGAGCTGGCACCCCTGCTGGTCCTTTGGATCTTGTTGGTGTCCTTGGGCACCTCTCACTTTCCAAACGGTCTCTCTGGGAGGGCAATATGAATAAGGAGGCGCTCTCCGAGCTGACTCTCTGAGATTCTCCTCCGCTCCTCAGCTGCCTTTTACCGCTTTGTTTTCCATCAGCTTGTGCTCTTGCTGGGACTTTCAGGCTAATTCCACCTTTGAGAGAAACTAGGCTGTTGTGTTCTTGATGAATGTTTGAGCTTTGTTTCTTTAGTGCCAATGAGGCCTAATTAAGGCAGGTGTTGCTGAGGGAAGTTTCTGCCTTTTTACTAACTCTTCAATTGCTCTTAGCCAGCTCCTATATTTTCCTATGTCAAAGTTGGGCATATAGCTGGATCATCTACTTATTTCCAGAATAAAAATGATTGGTGCTCTTGCTCAGGGACATACCTGCTCATATTAGTTTCCAGATTCTCTCTGAATCAACTTTCAGCCTCCTTTTCCAAATTTAAATCCTATTAAGCAGTAATCAAAATTTAATAATTTTCCTTAAGTTAGGAATCAAGTGATTTTCTAAGAAAGATCTAGGATTACTATTTGCTATATAAACACACTGTGCAAAAACAAGTGGAGACATCACAGCATGTAATTTGACCAATTGAAGAAATGCTGAAGATTTTACATAATACTACCCTTCCTGTTAAGTCAATTGGTACAATATTTCATAAATAATAGGAACATTTCTTAAAAATACATGTATTTTTAAACATTTCAAATGTTGGTATTTATTTGTAATCAATTAATAGAAAGGTTCATGGTATAGTCAAGTTACTTGGACACATTTTTCTCTCTAATACTACATAAAATAATTCTGTGTTTTTAAGTAAGGGGCATCTTATTGATAAATTATGGTTTTGGTAGATATGCAGTCTTCTCTGAATTTAGAAAATAGTAATAAGTTATATTTTTGAAGTAGTGTGCTTATCTGTTATTCTCCCTGCATTGTCAGTAGTATAGAGTCTAATATAACATTTTTCCTTCCTGTGCAATGTGGTAAATTATTTTGAATGATGATATTCACATATTTTCATTAGGTTCAAATTTTATTTGTATAAATTGTTTGGTAATAATAAGCTCTTCAGAAGGACATTCAGACCCTTATGTATATTCTCTCCCTCCCCCCAATAATAGTATAATGGAGTAGAACTATAGACTCTGTAAAGTTGAACTAATAAAAAAACAGTAAGGGATCAGTTTTTTGTTTTTTAAATATGTTTTGTTGATTTCTTTTATAGGGAGAGGAAGGGAGAGGATAGAGAGATAGAAACATCATTGAGAGAGAAACAAAGCATCTACTGCCTCCTGCACATCTCCCACCCGGGACCGAGCCTACAACCTGGTCATGTGCCCTGACTGGGAATCAAACCGGTGACCTCTTGGTCAACCACTGAGCCATACATGCTGGGCAGGGCTCAGTTTTTATTATCATAAAAGGCAAATCCAATAACAAATAGTCACATTTTTTTTAGTTTTTATATTTTTTGAGAAATTATTTTAATATTATTTTTATTGTTTGAACTATTATCACTTCAGTAGAGCTGTCATTAGTTGAAGCCTCAGCTATTTTCCTCTTGAACCTGATCAATCTTTTCATATCCACTGGGCTTTTTAATTTTCCAGAGATGGCGACAACAATATATCCACCTGCTTTTCCACAGTGTGGCCTTGCCAATCTCCCATCAAGAGATGGAGACCAGTTTCCTTTCCCTGGACCCTGGACTGACCTTAATAACTTGCTTGTTATCAATGAAAGTGACATTACTTGACTTCTGAGGCTTGGCCAGGAGAAGTCTTGCAGTTTCTGCCTTGGTTTTTTGGAATGCTTGCTGTTCCTTCTCAGGATTCTTCCTCTCAACACGTAGCCACCATCCTGTGAGAATTTCAATTCCAAAGTCAACAGTCACTCATTTTTCTAGCCATCTGAGCCCAGACACCAGCCACACAGTAAAGAAGCCTGGAGCTGTTCAAGTCTTCACAGCTGAGGTCAGATATCATGGAGCCTACAGAAAGAGCCATTTCCACCATTTAGTGGCCAAAGTTCTGGACTACAGAACCCATGAGCATAATAAAAGGGTTGTTATTTTTTTCTACTACTAAGTTTGGGTGGTTTGTTATGTAACAACAAACAAGAAGGTGGTCAGTGTGCATCATACCTGCTGGCCAGATGGTCGGATGGTTGCTTAGCCTTTTATATATATGGATAACTCATCAGAACAGAATGTAATTTCTGGAAATGGGGTGTGGCTGTAAAAGAAACTAAAATTACGCAAGACAAGCTGGTGGGTGAAGAAGACAGTTCATGAAACCTGGAAGGCCTTCATAGGGACTGTTGATGAGGGCTTAAAAGGTGATGACAATATTATTTGAGGCTGAAAATAAGGTGATCTTTATTATCTAGATGCAGAAAGTTTAGCAAAGCTATCACTCAGGATAGTATGGGAAATATAAAATATACATAATGAACTGATGGATCTGGCAAAGGAAATTTCAGGCCAAAAGTGTAAGTGTTGTTCGCTATTTCTTTTAGCCACATCTCTGAAGATGTGGATGGAGAGAGATAAGTGAAAAAAAAGAATAGTTTCCAAGTAGTAATTGGAGAAAATGTAAAGGGCCCAGGACAGTTTTTCCAGCCTGCAAAGAGTTCTCAAAGTAAGAAAGGTCCTCGAACAAAGATGAAGTCCAGAGTAGAGTTAGGAAAATGTGATCTCAAAGCAAAAATGAAATGAATGCTTAAGACCTTAGAAAAAGACGAGGTCGGCTCATAGACTTTCAGACAGGCAAAAAACCTTCCAAATAACTTAAGGCGTGCCCCCTCGTTCCTCTCTGTTAAGCATAAAGGCTTCTAAGAATCTTCAGGGATTGGCCCCACAGCAGCCTCACAGAGAGTCCAAGGCAGAAAGGGACTTATTTTAAAGAGATCTATGGGCATGGCTTTTGCCTGAGTGACTGATTTATAAACTGATACATGAGAAACTTTAAAGTTATAAAAAGAATTATATCAGCCTGTTACAAAATGGTCATGGGGATATAAAGTACAGTACAGGCAGTATAGTCAATAATATTATAACATCTATATATGGTGCCAAGTGACTACTTGAAATATTGGGGAATCACTTTGTAAGTTATTTGCTTGTCCAACCACGATGCTTTACATCTGAAACGAATGCAAGATAATATTGAATTTTAAAAAAAAATAGTTATATCAGCCTTAACTTAAAGGGACTGAAACAACACAAAACAAAGAGAACTTTGAATCCCTGAACTTCTGCATTTAGAAGAAAATTTCTCAGTTATGAACATGAGCTTTGTTATGGACAAGAGGCATGTGTCAGATATAGAACCAAGAGGCTAGAAGGCAGAACCTGGAACCCAGAGAAATACTTCCACTGAGTAGAGTAGGACTGAGCTCTCATCAGGGTATTGGTTGCATGTGCCCTGCTGGATATGAGAACTATAGTCCATTACTAAACTTATCCAGGTGAGCACTTCGTAAATATCACCTGAAACTAATAAAACATTGGGTCAACTATAATTGAAAAAAAAAGGAATTATGGACCAATGACTTACATACCTCCTATCTGCCAATACCTCCACCTTACCTTTTTGAATGGGAGTATCTATAGTGACTATCTGTGAAAACAGGATATTTTGGATGTATAGGAGGCAGATAACTTGTCTTTTTAGTTCACAGGCCTTCATATTGAGATGAATTGTACTTGAGGTGCAGTATATTATTTTCATTTTGACCTGATTTGGATAATTAGATCCTGGACTTTGAATGAATGCTATAATTTGGAAGAGCCTTTGGGGGTTGTGAAGAAGGGTATGAGTATATTTAGTGTTGGGATGGATATGGATTATTGTGGACATGGGGTGGATTGTGCTAAATTAAATTTTTTAATTGAACATTTTATTTTGAGATAATTATAAAATCAACTACATTTGTAAGAAATACAGAGCAATTCCAATGACCTTTTACCTAGTTTCTCCCATTGGTGAAATCTTGAAAAACCATTGTACAATAATTAGATTGGATTATCCAGCAGAATACATGCAACCAGTACGTGGATCATGACCCAGTCCTGCTCACTGGGAATACCTCTCTGTGTCCCAGGTGCTATCCTCTAGTCTCTTGGTTACAAGACCAATCCACTATTTTAAATTAGATTTCCCTAGTTTAATTATACTCATTGTTTGTGTGTGTATATATCTACTTTTGTGTGATTTTTATCTTGTTTAGGTTCACTTATCCATCACCATAGTCAAGGTACAGACCATACGGATTTCTTCTGTTCTTCTTTTATAGCCATACCTACTCCCCACTCTCTTCTTTATTTTCCTTTCTTTTGACTTTATTGGGGTGACATCGGTTAACAAAATTATAGATGTTTCAGGTGCATAATTCTACAACATATCAACTGTACACTGTACTGTGTGTTCATCACCCCAAGTCAGGTCTTCATCCAGCACCATTTATTGCTACTATACACTCCTCTATATCCCCCGCCCTGCCCCCACAACCATGCTGCTATTTGTGTTCATGAGTTTTTTTTCTCTTTTACTTAATCTCACTCCTCCTACCCTCCCCACATGTTCTGCTAGTTGAACAAACTTTGGCATTTATTATAAGCTATTATAATATTATGAAATAATTTTTATCTCAAGTAATGTTTCTATTATTATGAACTTAAAAGGCTTTTGTGAGGCATCTGGAAATTTTATAACAAGTTTTCTTACATAAAACTCGATTCCAAGTTTTAAATAAACAACTCCTTATAAAAATGAATCTTTTATATGCTTTACAAATAAAATTTAGAGTAAAATCTAGATTTAGGAATTTCTTACATGCAGTATGGGGAGAAAGAAGAAATGATAGTACATTGGATTCACTGGGAAAGCCTTTAAGGAGATGACTGGAATTGAATTAAAGATAGGTGTTATAAAGAGAGGAGGGAAAAAGGACAGAGGATAATGTCAGCAAAACAGAATACCATGACTAGGGGAAGACAGAAGACGGAAGGAGAGGTTGGAGGGGAGAGATATTTATCCATTATTACCTTGAAGCAAATGTAAATTTAATTACTTTTTGCGTAGGTGCTGTTGAGACACAGATGCCTGATTCTTATATTTATTTATTTATTTATTTTGTGGATTCTAGAACTATTTCTAGGAAGACCTACTTTTCTTATTTAATAGTTTATTTGAGGTATAAGTATTACACGTGTCTCTTTTGTTATGTTTCCTAATCTTAATACTTAACTCACAGGTTTGTTTTAAAGATCAAGTAAGAGAATATAAGTGAAAAAGCTATGTGAAAAATTATAGATGTTTCAGGCCATTATTTTAAAAAGTTATAACTGTCTCATATGAGTTAGATTATGCATATACTTAACATAATTTTTATGTATGGAATTTCTGCACAGCAGTATTAGGTATCTTCCTAAGTTTGCTCTTGCCTGTTTTCCTACCACCTCACTGAATATTCATACCAGAGGGTCCTCTTGCTGCTAAACACTTTAGCTCTCCTCATTTACAGTATATGTAACATTTATATACTAGTATGTGCTGGTTTGGGTTTTCCTTCCTGTCATATAGGTTCCATGTTTGGCCTTTGTTTCCTGTGGGGTCCTTGGGCACATACTCAACTATTTGGAAAACAATTCCTTATAAGAATGAATCTTCTGTACTTTGTTCCTTTGTGATATTTTCTAAGGTTTAAATGGAATTTTAAAGGGTTGTCAAGTCCAGGATAGCAAAGCTATATATAACCAAAAGGTTTTTTCTTTGTATTAACAAAAGGTAGAACATATTTCACAAATGCCTTATGACTAACCTAAAGCTGTTTAGCACATTTTACTATGTATAAATATTCACCTTAAAGTGAAAATTGAGTATATTTTTGAACTCTTTCAAAAACAAGGCATGTTTAAAGAGCTACTAGAATTCAGCTAACTATTAATTGTATCTAATACAATAACACTCTTAGTAAACTCTGCATGAAACATTAAAATCTTAGACTAAACATTTGAATATATAACTGATCTAAAACCACGTAGCTATTAATGAATAGTTCAATAATTGGCTGGTTTAGTGTCTTCTCAAGATTCATGGTGTGTGTAGAAATACCCTTAAAGTTTATTAAATAACACATATCAGTGTTATACTAACTATAATTTACCTGATTCAAACCAGTTTTTAAGCATACAGAGTTCTATAATATAGTTACATTAAAAATTCAACCTTAGCCAGTTTTGCCCAATGGTTTGAGCATGGGTCCTTGGACTGAAGGGTTGCAAGTTTGGTTCCAGTCAAGGGCATGTACCTGGGTTGCAGGCTCGATCCCCAGCTCCAGTCAGTATGTATAAGAGGCAATCAATCGATGTGTCTCTCTCACTTTGATATTTCTTTCTTTTTCTTTACCTTTCTCTTCCACTCTTCCTAAAAATCAATGGAAAAAATATCCTCAGGTGAGGATTTTAAAAAATGTTTATGAATAGCAAATATTATGTTTAGCATCTGGTATAATAACCCTAGTTTGATGGAAAATTGCATTTGGTGAGAAGTAAGAGCTGGAAAACTATGAAATTTCTCAATTGTATGGATGGCTATTTGAACAAAAATGCCATGTTCTATTTAAAAGCCAAGTAATATTTTTTACACCTATAACTAGTAACCTAATCTATTTTGAAACTAGTTGGGCAATGATGAAAGCCACATTTTAGATGACATATGCATCAAAATGTCTACTTTTTAGAATGAAGGGAAACACATGTGGGTAGCACCCATTTATGTTTCTAATGCAGTTAAGCTGTAAAAAATAGTTCCTTTGTTATTTATATATAACATATCTATATGTCAAAGAGTAAGCTATCTGATTATATGTGTTTACTATCAAATTTTAATAATCATAAATTTTTTCTTCACATTTAATTGTCATTTATATATTTCCTATATATGAGAAATACATGTTAGGAAGGGAATTAAATTGTAAACTAGAAGACAAAAATTGAGTGTATATTCATTAGGCTTAATATAAACTGTTTTCAGAAACATGATTGCTTTTGTGAGTTTATGGGAATAAATATTGAACTAGTTAACTTTTTTAAATGATTAAAATGGAAAAATTCTCATCTTCTGTACTATAAATTTTTTAAATGTAATTTCATCCAAATAAAGAAAATAATTTTAAACTATTATATTGATTTCATTTTTAGTATTTTTTGAAGTTTGTAAAGGAAAATATAACATCTCATAGACCTCAACCCCAAACAAGGAGGAATAGCTTTGTCACGTGAAGATAGTTTTTCTTAGACAAAGCCACACGAGCTTTAACCTAATGCTTAAACAAACTCAGCTTATATTCCAAGGGGAAAGCTATTTACTTTGAGATGTTGATCACACTTTTATGCAGAAAAGAGTGAACAAAATAAACTGAAAAACAAAATAGAGACAGAGACATGGATACGTGAAACAGACTGACAGCTGTCAGAGGGGAGGGAGGGGGGAAATGGCTGAAAGAAAGTGAAGGGATTAGCCAAAGAACATTTTAGGCGTAAGCTATAGACACAGACAATAGTGTGGTGATGACCAGATGGAAGAGGAAGCGGGGGCTGGGTGGAGATGGGCAAAGGAAGGGGGAGTGGGTATGAGGACATATATAATAGTGTCAACAGCAAAATTAAATATATTAACAATACAAAAAAAAGGAGGCCCTTGAAAAACTGGAAGCAAAAGGCCTTAGCTGAGATAGAACATGACTAGCACCCATAATGATGTTTCTATATTTTTAATCTAGTAAACTTTGAATTTCAGAATTTAAAATTTTTGTTAGAAGTTATAGCTAAAGTTTAAATTATTCAAGGTATTTGTTTTTGAAGCAATTATATGACCTCGTGTTTTTTATTGCATTTTTTCTGTCTATATCCTTGTTCAAAAGGAAGCAGTCAAGTGTGAAATATTGAGGAGACAGGGCACAGAGATTCTATTATGAGAACAAGACTCAGGGTTGGGAGCAGGCTGAGAGAGGCCAATGGAGGAGAAAGGGGACATACGTAATATTTTCAACAATAAATATTTTTTATAAAGACTACTCTTCTTAGCTTTTCCTACAAAATATAAAATATACTTTACCTCCCATACTCATATACTTGAAAAAAATCATTGTATTAAGCTCAGTTTTAGACAAGTAGCCTTAAATGATAGATTCCCCTAGCATAAACTTTTTCCTCTGTCTTCTATAGGGAAAAGTTAGATTTTTCTCTCTACTGTTTTATTTTTTTAAAGCTGAAATTGAACATTTTAACTTAGTAGAGTTATTCCCGTTTTTACTGGATCTTTCCTCTAGGCTCTGAAGGTACCTATTAATATGGTACAGCCTCCACAAAATTGTCAGGTATATATTTTAAAGTAACAGATTTTTAGAGTTAAAAGTGATTTTTTGGATCATCCAGTCAAGCACATTCATTTTACATTTAACCCAGATGTCAGCTCAAACCTTCTCTCCAACCCACAGCCTCTAGTATTGCTACATATCCTCAGAGTTATGTGCTCATAGTTACTTCCAGCTTCAAATTTCTGACCCTTGATCTCACCTGTAGTGTACCTCATCCACTAATCCTTTTCTCTCTGTTTCTCATAGACTTCGGCAATAAATGCTATAATTGACTTGCAGTCAGTTGGTACTTAATAAGTACCAGACCATTAAAATACCTACTAGAATCTGAGCAGCTGCATATTGAACCTATATATCTGTGCTTTTACTTAACTTTCTCTTGATTTACTTGGTGCTCTAGGTTGAAAAATACAGAATATTTTGTATTTGGTCTATATTTTTTCCTTCACTGTTAAATGTCTAAAGACCTTCATTTTGAACATCATTATATTAAAGGTTACCTTTAATCTTCTAGGTCTTAAAAACTAGAGTACTTGGACAATGATGGAACTAGAGGTTGAGCACTATAAAATCAGCATTTGGTGTTAGCATGTGATGTCATTGATGTCCTTGCCTTTGATCCAGAAAACATGTTTTTTCTCACCTGCATGTGGGATGTTTTAGGAAGTAACTCCCTGTTAAAATGTTTTGCCTCACAAATATCTTGACATTGGGCAGATATATACTAGGCCTGGGACTATACTAGGATATCAATATTATTATTATTATCTGAAATGAGATATCAGTATCTTCCATTCAAAATCCATTTATGAGGGTTACATAATAATTCTAATAGAGGACAGAAACAAACAATTAAACATGGGGGTGTGGACATACAAGATTGGAGACTGTGCATACTGATACTTGTTTTTCAACCAAAAAGATTTAATGTCTGAAACTGGAACTAAATAGAAAGCCAGTATGTATTTTGATTTTGCATTGCATTACTTTTGGCTGAGTTGTCCACTTATTTTTCTTTCTTTATTTATCTGCAGGCCTGGCTCAGTAGGTACTCAGTTCAAATTCATTTCATGAGCTTAAGTTGAATTTGGAGCTAGCATGGCCAATAGTCTTTTACTGAGCAATGCCAAGAGTATGATCTAATGCCTCTGACTAGGATATTTCACTGTGATTCTGTTTCTTCTACCTACTAATATAACCTCTTCCCCGCCCCCGCCCCCCGATACAGGTAAATCCTGTCTAATGTATAGTTGGATGGATTTCTCTGAAAAAAATTAACAATAGTAAACCATTTGTATGGTTCTGCTTTAATATCTTTCATCGTGGAGACTGTAATTGAATAGAAACACAGGGGTTTTTATTCTGCAGAAAAGCCTCTATACACAAACATGTACCATCCCTTTCCCCACAGTTTAAATTTTCAAAGTGGAATCCAAGAGATAGTAATTTTAATTTGTTTTACAGAATCCTTTTGTAAGGCCTTTTGAAATAGTAAGCTTTCTTAGTACACTAAATATTATTTATAGAACATTAAACCCATAACTGGGAGGACTAGAGAGCAGATAAACTGAAAACTGAATTGTTGAAAGTCACTGCCAAATTAAGATCAGAAATTAAGATAACCCATCTCTTAAATTTAAAAGTTGCATTTACTGGCAACTTCTTATGAATACATCTGTACTGCAGAAGAGGCTTATTTGTAATGCATTCTTGTTGTGAATTTAATGACCATATGTTTTAATTAATTTGAAAACTGTTGCTGGCAGTTGGTCAGGGCAGGATCTGGTACACTGTTCACCAGGTAGTATCCAGGGGCTGTTTGACAGCTTTCTCTCCTAACTGTGAAATCTTTATCTGATTACCTGATGTGTATATGTGTGTGCTGAGGGGCCAGATGCTGTTTTTACTGTGAGCTACTTGAACCTATATAGTAAAAAACATAGCTTTTATAACCAGAAAAAAAGTTTAAATTTTAATTCTTTATTTTTAAAAGAATTACATATGTCTCCTTTTTTTCACCATTGACTTCTCCCTGGCCACTCCCATCCCCCAGCACATGCCCTCACCTCCCTATTTGTCTGTGTCTATTGGTTATGCTTATATGCATACATACAAGTCCTTTGGTTGATCTCTTACACACTTACACACACACATGGTGCACAAGGTTTGACTGTCTGTTCTATCCTTCTATGTCCCTATATCTATTTTTCTTTATCACTTTTTGTTCATTATATTCTACAAATGAGTGCGATCATGAGATACTCTTACAATGGATAAGGATAGGAACATCCAAGATTAAAATTAAAAACATAATGAAGTAACTCATCTTTAAATCATATTAACAGAGACTATACATTTTAATGTAATGTAATCTCTCCTTTTTCCTTTATCATTCCTTTTCTTATACCTTAACATACTAAACTGCTCTTATGCTAATTGTTCACTTTTGCCCTCATAATTCATTTTATCAGAATGATTGATTGACTCCCTAATCCCTCTCAAGCTTTAGCCTTATTTTTCCAATAGGTCCATTGAACATTTGCAGTTGGATATCATTTTGCCACTTAAAATTCAGTTTTCTAAAAATAACTTAAATCACTTTATGCCAAGTCAAACCTAAACAAACAAAAAACCTACTGAGAAAAGAACTAGAATCTCATTTCCCCCTTGTAGTTTTCATAATTCTATTTATGATATCATTTTTGTCTGATTCTTCCATGATTTGAAACTTTAATGTTTGACACTTTTCTCCTTCTGCCAGTATCCTCCAAAGTATATTTTACCTCTTGCCACCTTCCTCACTACCAGACTTTATCAAATAATTCCTCTACTTAAAATGTTTAATAATTTCTTCATGTTTTCAGGAAGAAATCCAGATATTTTCCCCTGGCACTCAGTTTCATGCTTATATGCTTTTTTTTCCTCTTCCAACTAAATCAGCCAAGTTTTCCTGAATATTATATTGTGTATGCATTAAAACTTTTGCTCATTTTCCTGTTGAGGTGTTTGTTTTTTCTCACTGAATTATAGGCTAATTGATTGATTAATTAATTAGTTAATTAATTAATGTATTAATGTCTTTATTTATTGTTAATCCTTACCTGAGGATTTTTTCCATTGATATTTTTTTTTAGAGAGAGTGGAAGGAAGTGGGGAAAGACAGAGAGAGAAACATTGATGTGAGAGAGACATTTCAGATTTTAGAATAATTGGTGATATCTGTTATAAACGAATCTTAGCCTGGAAAAAGACCAGTCAGAAAACCATTCTTTTTTATTCTAGTTTCATTATAACAAATATATTACTGGCAAGTAGAAAAGAGCCTTCTAACTTTGCTTAATATAAGAAACTAGAGGCCTGGTGCATGAAATTCATGCATGGGGTTGAATGACCCTCAGCCCATCCTGCACCCTCTCCAATCTGGGACCCCTACTGAGATCGGGCCTAAATGGGCAGTCGGACATCCCTCTCACAATCCAGGGCTGCTGGCTCCCAACTGCTCGCCTGCCTGCCTTCCTGATTGCCCCTAACCACTTCTGCCTGCCAGCCTGATTGATGCCTAACTGCTCCCCTGCCAGCCTGTTTGCCCCTAACTGTCCTCCTCTACAGGCCTGGTCACCCATAATTGCTCTCCCCTGCAGGCCTGGTCCCCCTAACTGTCCTTCCCTGCAGGCTCGGTCGCCTCCAACTTCCCTCCTCTGCCGTCCTGGTCATCCCTAACTGCTCTCCCCTGCAGGCTTGATTGCCCCCAACTGCCCACCCTTACAGGCCTGGTCCCTCCCAACTGCCCTCCCCTGCTGGCCATCTTGTGTCCACATGGGGCAGCCATCTTGTGTTGAAGTGATGGCCAATTTGCATATTAATCTTCTATTAGGTAGGATTATTAGATAGGATAAAGTCCTGGTGCATGGGTGGGGGTCAGCTGGTTTGCCCTGAAGAGTGTCCCAGATCAGGGTAGGGGTGTGGGGCAGCCTGGGCTAGAGGCCTGTGGTGATTTGCAGGCCAGTCATTCCCCCCACCCCTCCCGGTGACCCAAGCGGAGGCCCTGATATATGGATTTATTTATCTTCTATAATTGAAACTATGTAGCCTTGAGCAGAGCCAAGCCTCCTGCTTGCTCCATGGCAGCAGCCATTTTTGTTGGGATTTATTTATCTTCTACAATTGAAACTTTGTAGCCTTGAGTGGAGGCCTGGGCCTGCCAGGGTATATGGGAAGCTTGGCTTCCTCTATTGTCAGGGAAACCCATGCCTCCTGCTCTCTTTGTGGCTACAGCCATCTTGGTTGGGTTAATTTGCATACTTGCTCCTGATTTGGCTGGTGGGCCTGGCTTGTGGGTATAGCAGAGTGATGGTTAATTTGCAGATCATTCTTTTTTTAGATAGGATATGGGTGTTTAACTTTGAAAGGAAGTATACTTTTTTTTTAATAAAGCAATTTTTTTAATTATATATCTTATTGATTTTTTTACAGAGAGCAAAGGAGAGGGATAGAAAGTCAGAAACATCGATGAGAGAGAGTCATTGATCAGCTGCTTCCTGCACTCCCCCTACTAGGGATGTGCCCACAACCAAGATACATGTCCTTGACCGGAATTGAACCTGGGACCTTTCAGTCTGCAAACCAATGCTCTATCCACTGAGCGAAACCGGTTTTGGCAGAAGTATACTTTCTAATATTACATTGTGGAAGAGCAATATAAAGTGATTAATAGTGTATTAAAACATATTTAAGTAAAATACAATAAACTAAAATACTTTTAAATATTTCATATAACCATTTAAGCTCTAGAGTTTTAGTATATATACTTAAAAAATAAAAATAAAAATGTTAACAGAGAGACTGTGCCTAAAGGAATATCATCATTAAGGATAGCTCATTATTATTTTCCTGACCTACAAAATAACAAGTGGTGTGTCTGAATAGTTACCAAAGAACAGAAGTTTAGGAAAAAATTAATGAAGAGATCTCAGTTAAGCAGATGCTTACTAGAAAAGAATGGTTATAGACACAGATTTTTCTCCATTTTAATTTTTTATTTTTGCTATCAGTCTACTTTTTACAATTTACCTTTACTAGTACTTGTGTAAATTATTTTTGTAAATGAGTAATTTACTTTTTGTAATCTTCCTCATTCTTAAATACTTTTTTTCTATTTATCTATTTTTGTTTGTTTTATTGTTTTTCCTTCTTTTACATTCCCCCTACTCATCTTTCTTTTCCTTTTATTGCTAATACATTTTATCTTTGGCCCTTTTCTTTGTCCTCATTATATTGCACACATTTTAAAAAATCTAGAAGCAATGTAAAGTCAGTCATACATACAGCAGTTCTTTATAAGTAAAATGTATTTTCTAATTAACATAATAGATCAGTGTGGCTTTATAATTAATTTGATCCTTTCTGAGCACTGAAATTATTTGGGATTTGGGGGTGGCAAGAGAGAACAATGAAAAGAGAGCACTTCATAAAATAACCCAGTGTGGAATTCTCGTGGCTTTGTAATGTAAGCATCCTCTGATATTTTTTTGGAAATAGTCACTAATGTGGTATCTTTGACCTATTATTTAGTCTAGACATGTGTAATTGTTGATAAAGGAAAATTTAATTTAAATGAGTAATTAGAAACTTATGACATGCTCTTATTATATTTTTGAAAAATTTGTAAGTATGCCTTGTATCTACCTGGGGTTAAATCCCATTTGCACCATTTACAAGCTGTTTCATTTTGGTGAAGTTATTTATCATTAATTTCTCTAAATATTTTATCTCTCTGTTAGCTGTGGCTAATAATAATATGTACCTAACAGAGAAGTTATAGCACAATCTGGTATATAGTATGGATTTAACAGCATTAGATGTTATTTCTGCTATTACTATTGTAACTTATACTTCTACAATTTTTATTAAGTTCTTGGATTGCATTTAAAAGTTAATCTCAACTAGAAGCAAAAGAAATAGAAATAGGATGTAATAATTTATGTGGAGTTACTACTAAGTTCCTTTTGCTTGACAAGTTATGTGAAAATTGTCGTTTTTCTGTAAGAAAATATCAATGAGTTTCATTGGGTTTTAAGACAAATGACTTTGCCTTCCTTCTAATTTTGTTCTTATGCTTTCCTTATTCTATCTGCAAGCCACTACATAGTATATTTTAAGTTTATTCTTCACGATTCTTATTTTATCTGTAACTAGTCACTAATGGCCACTGACAGGATGTGATTTCAGAGCCACCTAAAAATAAATAGAATAGCGTTTTTGCAACACAAGATTATTTTTCTCTCAAAGAAATAATAATTTATTTCCTCTTTAAATAATGTACAACTTTGAAGTAATAGTTAAATGTTAGGAAATTTTCCACTTGAAGGCATATGAACATATAACCAATTTGATAAATATGTATTAAAAGACTTTTTATAGAAAAGAAAAATAGTCACTTTATGATCAGTGCGTTAATGAACATATACAACCGTAAGCAATACAAGAAGGGAGCTCAGATTAGTCTAGCTGAGGGTGTGATTTTGGGAAATGGAACACCATACTGATTAATGTAGCTCCAATAGAAGAGTGATGTTTTTTTTTTCTTTCTCAGACAAGACAAGTGTTTCTCCCGCGCAAGGGCCATGAGTCAGAGGTAGACAAAAGATGAGGGAACCTCCAGACTTAAAGCAACGACAGAAATCAATAGTACATTGCAAAGTGGACTTATATAAATGGAAAAGTTGGAGGTGAGGAGTTCCTAAACTCAGTGTATATCCAGACATCTAGTCAAGGGCTGAACCCACAATTCGTGACTCTATAAGGAATCATACAAGGTCACGTCTACGACTTTGCCTCTGTGCCTTGAAGATTTCCTTTCTTCAGTCTAGTATGTAGAGTTTTGTGTTTGGTAGTTAAACGGCAATTTTTAGAAAGATGGTGAATAATTCTGTGCACACACCACCCACAGAGTTCTTTTGGTTCTCTCAGTTAGGTCTGAAAGGAATTTTTTTAAAACCTCTTTTAAGTGTTTAGAAACACATGAATCCAAGTGGGCCCAACTACTTATATTTAATGCAATTTAGTTTTGAACTCTGGTTAGTATCCTGCATTAATGACCCATAGTATATTAGGTTTGTCATCAAATGCCAAAATAAAGGGTAGTAAAGAAGAATTTTAGTCCTCTAGTCAATAAAATGATTCCATTTGGGAAACTGAGTAAAGAAGTTATATGGTTTCAGCTTCCTTCAACTGGTTTTTAAGAAAACAGGAGAATCAACATCATTACAAAAACAAATAGAGAAACAAAGAAAACCTCCTTCATAAGATTCCAAAAGGGCAAGCAAGCTTATTAATTAAATTTTTAGTCCGATTATAGCTAGTATGTTAATGTTAGGTCAAATTTATCATAAGCCACATGTAATCATGATGCATATATTTTTGTTTCTATGCATAGGTTATATAAGCCTTGTTTAATCAATGTGAAGAGCATATTTATATATCTTTTTATAGTAACACATGAATTTATATTGTAAGGGAATTGAATGTGGGTTTTTTGAGGGGGGTCTTTTTACTTGTATTATGTTGGTTTTTTATTTGTTTTGGAGTTAAGACTAAGAATAGGAACATATTTTCTGATTTTGACTTTTTTTGTGAAAACACAGTACACTCCATGATGATTCACTTTTTAGTAAATTAGTTAGGATTAGTTGTCAGAGACTGAAATTAAGAAACCCCTCCCAACAAGATAGAAGTTTATTTTTTACTGGGCTGACAGTACCACCACAATTATCAGAGAATCTTTTTTTGTTGCTGTGTCGGCTTCACCACACAGTTTCCATCTAACGGTCCAGTTTCACTCACATTCCAGCCATCTAGAGAGGAAAGAAGGGAAAGGAGAGGGCACCCACCTTCCTTTCACCGGAAGTTGTGCATATCACTAAGCTCAGATCTTGTTGGCCATAACTTAGTTATATGCCATGTCTAGTACAAGGGAGGTCAGGAAATGAGTTCAATTGAAAGTGTCTGTAATTTTGTAAGAGATGAAGAGATTTGAGGAGACAACTAGAAATCACTGTTAGAAATATATTGAAGCAAAAAACAAGAACTGTCTTTTTAATGGAAAATGTCTTTGGAATGATTGCTCAGAAAAATATTGCAGAAAACTATGCCTTTTTATTTATTTTATTATTATTTTAATATGTTTTTATTGATTTCACAAAGAGAAAGGGAAAGAGAGAGAGAGAAAGAAACATCGATGATGAGAGAACCATTTATGGGCTATTTCCTGAATGCCCACTACTAGGGATTGAGCCTGAAACCCAGACACGTGCCCTGACGGGGAATTGAACCATGACCTCCTGGTTCATGAATCTACAATCAACCATTGAACCATACTGGCCGTGCTCCTGTGCTTTATTAATCATTTTTTTTTCTTTACTCTTTACAATAATATTAATTTGAGTTATGTTACTTAGTAATCAGGAAATGTATAATTAAACTGTCTAGAGAGGCCTAATATTCATTTCATTTATCTAGGGTTAAGGATATAATTATATAATAAAGCTTTACTAGCTTTTAAAAAATTAAAATAGGCTTTAGATAATATTTGGTAAATTCTTCAGTTATGTGTGGTAGGAAGGAGATGTAGAAATGTGAAATGTCAGGACCATGTAACTTGGCATGGGGAGTCTGTATTTAATATGAACTAAACTTATCTTTGCAAATTAGCTCTCTAACCTGAAACTGGATATACTTAATCTCTCAGGAGAGATTCTAAAGGAAATCTGTTTCCTTTTCTTTTACATTTAAAGCTCTAGCATCTCAGGTCTGGTATTAAGGTATGTGGTATATGCATTGAAGTGACAAGAATGCAAAGATGGAGAATTCTTGTACAAATTCCCTTTCACTTATGCCTTCTCTTCCATCACTTCTAAAGAACGCTGTCCCAGAGTTCAGCAATTACACTTTGCTGAAAAAAATCCACTTTGTCTGCTATTACACCCGCTTTCTTTTGGTTGATAACTACACAGTATAACCCTTTTCGGTCCTTTTACTTACAACTATCTACATTCTTACATTTAAGGCTTCTTTCCTGCCATTGACATATAGTTAGATTTTTTAAAAATCTAGTCTGACAATATTTTTTTGTGTTGAAAGATTTTTTTCATGAGTTTTTAGAGAGAGGAAGGGGAGGGGAGAGAGATGGAAAGAGAAACATCATTGTGAGATCAACTTCCATTGGCTGCCTCCTGCATGCTCCCTACTAGAGATCGAGCGTTGACTTGACTTCATTTTGAGGGATGATGTCCAAGCAACTGAGCCACACCAGCCAGGCCAATATCTCCTTTTGTTTTTAATCAGAGCATTTATTCTCTTTACATTCAATATAATTCTTTAATAGTAAAAGTGTAATATGCTAATTAGACCAGACAGCCGAACAATCTTCCTGTCTTCCAGATGTCCTTCTGGACAACCTTCCCCAACAAAGCCACAGCTGCGAGGGCCAAGGCAAGCTGCCACTGTGAGGGCCAAGCCCCTTGCACGAATTTTGTGCATTGGGCCTCTAGTTATTGATATATTTGAGTTTAAATCTATCATCTTATTATTTTCTATTCTGCCCATTTTGTTATTTGTTTCTTTTTTTTCTTGGTTTATTTTGGCTTGATCATTTTTTTCTTATGACATCCTTCTTCCTACTTCCCACAGTTAATTTGTTAAATTTAAGATTTTATTATTCTTTTTTATATATATATTTTATTGATTTTTTTTACAGAGAGGATGGGAGAGGGATAGAGAGCTAGAAACATCGATGAGAGAGAAACATCGATCAGCTGCCTCCTGCACACCCCCCACCGGGGATGTGCCCGAAACCAAGATACATGCCCTTGACCGGATTCGAACCTGGGACCTTTTGGTCCACAGGCTGAAGCTCTATCCACTGAGCCAAACTGGTTTTGGCGAGACTTTATTATTCTTTGAATGGTTACCAAGGGGCAACAATATCCAAGTTTGATTTATTTAAGTATAATATAAAGTAGCATTATTACCACTTCCTGGGCTAAGAAAGAACCTTTCACTTAGTGCATTTAAAAGTTCAGACCCCTATTTCCCCAACTTAAGGGCTATCATTATGTACTTTAAATTGATATGCATTTTTATTATTCTCATTGAAAACACTGTTTTTATAGAAAACACTAGAAGCCCAGTACACGAGATTCATGTATTGGGGGAGGGGTCACTCAGCCCAGTTTGTGCCCTCTCGCAATCTGGGACCCCTTGGGGGATGTCTGATTGCTGGCTTAGGCCAATTTCCCATGGCGAGTGTACCTAACCCAGCAGACAGACATCCCTCTAACAGTCCACGACCTTTTGCTCCTTACCATCTGCCTGCTGGCTGCTCTTTAGCACTGCCCAGAGCCGGGAGAGGCTACCACCACTACCACTGAGCTCACCAGCCTTGAGCCCAGCTCTGGCTGAGTGGTGTTTCCCTGTGAGAGCTCACTGACCACTAGGGGCAGCTCCTGCATTGAGCATCTGCCCCTTGGTTATCAGACCAGTTTGGTCTGTTTGCATATTAAGCTTTTATTTTATATAGGATTGCTACTGCGTCTCTGAGCTCTCTCCTAGAAGCATTTTCTTTTCACTTGAAGAATATACTTTAGTAAGTATATCATACTTTGTATAGTCTTGCTGCTGATAAATTCTCTCAGATTATGTTTGTTTGAAAAATGTCTTTCTTTATCATACCTTTTTTGAAGGATGTTTTTGCTGGATATAGAATTCTAGATTTACAGGTTTCTCCCAGTGTGTTAAAGTTGCCATGTATTTTGACTTCCATTCACTTGAGATTTCAGCTATTAGTATACTTGCAACCTTTTTTATTTTATTTCTGGGCCCTCTTTTAAGATATTTTGTCAATTATAATTAAAAAATATTTTTAAACAGAAAACTAAGAAAAATACATTTTTTGCCTTTGGCTGTTTTTGTCAATTTTTACTGTTATATGACCAGGTATTATTTCTTTGTACTTGGCTGGAGTTTGTAGTGTTTTTTAAATCTGGTGCTTAGTGTCTTTAATCAGTTTTGGAAAATTTTAAGCCATTATATCTTAAAATGTTGCTTCTGCCTTTTTTTAAATAAATGTTTTCATTCTGGGATTCCAAATATCTGTGTAATAGATATTTTGCCATAGCTTATGCTTCTTTCTGTATTTTCCAACTTTTCTTTTTTTCATATTATCATTTGGATATTTTCTTCTCACCTATCTTCTAGTTCATTAATTTTTTAAATCTGTACAGAATTTGCTCTTAAATCTATTCACTAAATTTTAATTTTGGCAACTATATGTTTTAGTTCTAGAATTTCCATTTACATGTTATTATTCCACCTTTTGCAGATGTTAATACTGTTTCTTAATTTAGTAATCATAATAAGCATAAAGCTTTTTAAGCCCATATCTGACATCCCTACTATCTGAATCCACATTGGGTTTGATTTCTATTTTCTTTTGTTTCTCTTGGTGTTCAGGTGTTTTGTATTATTGTCTTTTCTTATACCTGAATATTTGTTATTGTGCCCTAGAAGTTGTATATAAAAATAATTGAGACAATTTGAGGATCTCAGTGATATTCCAAAGAGGATTAATTTTGCCTCTGGCAAACGACAAGTCTAGAGGCTCTATCAATTCCAGATCATTCTAAACCAGCCAAGGGAGTGAGGTGATTTAAAGTAGCCTTTATCTCCTATTAGTGACTGTTTCTGGATTCATATTCACTCCAAGATATAATCTTTGAGGTCCCAGCCCATATCAAGCTTTATATTCTCCTCGGTGAGCTCTGAATCCTACCTTATATGCCATAACACCATCAGTTTATTAAAACCTCTGTTCCCCTTCTTAGCCTCTCATCATTCCTTTGACTTTGGCAAAGCCTTGAACTCAATATTGCCCTCAAATGCCAGGCTCACCTGTCTGAGATGACTTCCCTTTCTATTAATGACTCCAGAGTTCTTTACTACTTCAGTAGCCTCTGGTGCCTTAATTTAAAAAAAAAAATTCTAGATAGCCTGGCCATTGTGGTTTAGTTGGTTGGACATCATCCCATGTACCAAAGATTGCCAGTTCGATTCAGGGCACATGCCTGGATTGCAGGCTCGATACCTGGTAGGGGGTGTGCAGGAGACAGACAATCGATGTTTCTCTCTCCATCTCCCTTCCTCTCTTTCTAAAAAATGTCAATAAAAAACACAGCCTTATAATGAAAAAGAATTCTGTCTATCAGTTTAAGACATACTTAAAATAGGATTTATCTAATGCACCTTGTTTGTTGTCCTGGAAGTAGAACTCTCCATGGAGTATATTTTAATAATCACAATTAACATGATAATGGTAACTAGTATTTACTGAACTCTTACTAGTATGTAGAGTTTTATACTAGTTTTCATGTATATAGTTTTGAAGTCTGTTTTTCTCATTCCTTATGCCTATGGACATAGGTTTGGTCTGCCAGCTCATAGAGGAGACAGGGATGGTCGAAGTACATATGTTGCATTCTTATACTGAAAATCCAGTTATGTGACCAGTCTGTGGGGGTGGTATTGTCTGGTTAGGATGAGGCAAGTTAAAGGAGGTAAAGTGCAGAAGTCACATTTTCAGTGGCTGTGGTCTGGACAAGTCACTTTATCTCTGTAAAAGGAAGATTTCCCTCTATTCCTCTTACATGATATCTAAAGATCCTTTTCAGTTCCAAAATATATCGATCTCATGGTTCACTTAAAGCCATTGTTATATTCTTTACACCAATAGGCCATTTCTTTATTGCTAGAATTTATTTGTAAATTTGTAAATCTAATATAAATAAGCTGCCTTGTTAATGACCATTTAAATCTTCCCTTTGGATTTATCCATGGAGCCATAATGTTTACTGACATGCCTTCCTGTGATGTGGTCCTTAATTGGAAAGCACATCTTATAAGAGAATTAGAGTCTCCACATGGGGTAATTCCTGTGGTTTAAAGTTGCCACAAAGGAATTCATTGGCATTAGAAACCAAAACAGATTTATTCCTCAATATTTGTCCCCGAGGCTCTAAATTCAGGACATTCCTAGTTACCCAGTTTTATTTTCAGGTTCATTGATATAATTCAGTATTTTCCTGGAAACTCATTGATTCATATCCTTTAGAAAGTAAGTATGTACTGGACCATCAAAATGACGTGAGAAGTAGAATGCCCTTTTCATTAACGTTTTGTATGAAACTTGTAACTGATTTTCTCAAATTGATGATTTCCTATTTCTTGGAAGTTTTAAAATTAAAAACATTTGCTGACATTTTTTATTATTTAACTAATAAATTTCATTGAGGTAGAAGAGTTAGAAAGCACAGAAAAGTATAAAAGTTTATTTTGAATTAAATGGATTATCGTGATTAGATAAAACCTAGTTCATTTTTTTCTGAGGCATTTTTAATTTATAATATTATTAAAATTTAAGTTCCTTTTAGTTTATTGGAATTCTAATAGGAAAGACATCCAGAGGAATACAAAACATTATGCCTATAGGACTTTCTGACACTTAAAGCTATTTAAATACTTTATTTTAAATCATTGTTCTGATAACTAAAAAGAAACTGAGTCTTTCATACACCTAATCGAACTAATGTATTTGAATTTTATAAAAATATATAATTCAACATTAGCAGTTCCATAAATTAAGCAAATTTTATATTTAAGTTAAAAAATATTCATATCAGGAGACCTGACTTGACAGCAACTCATTAGAGAAAATATAACTGAATCTTAAAGATAATTATAGGTTAAATATAATACTACAGTATTATAAGAAGGAATGATTCTACATTATTTTGCTTTGATTTTTCTCCTGGACACAACTTTTTAAGGGGATTGTTGCTATTAAAAGGCTACAAAACTTGTTTTTGCCCTTTGCACTCCAACCCTCAAAGCCATGCTAACGCCATCCTCCTCCCCAAAAAAAATTTAAAGAAAGAAAAGAAACCAAAGTTCGTTTGAAACCTGCAAACCAATGTGTCAAAGTTTGATTTGTGGCAGAAACCAAGTAAATGCTATCATCTGTCTTTGGCATAATTGGACAACTACTGGGAGACAAAGGTAATGTCATGTAAAAGCTAAGTAGAAACTGTGTGTTTACTCTGCAAAAGGAACTTCAAGTCTCTTAACCTGTCCTATGTAGAAATATTGGAGTAGCCACTGTCTAGAAATATGCCATTTAATGAATTAAAGAATTAAATTTTTTTTGCAATGAAGAGGAGAACAAAATATATGTGAAATTGTCTTCAAAAATCATTTAGGGCTATTATGTATAAAAGCAATAACTGCCAAGGACACAAGTTTTAGGGAAATAAATTTTGCTGAAAACAAAGACCTTTTAACAGTGGTAATGTCTATTCATGGAAACACTTAAGTATGAATTAGAATGGTATATGGTGGGTTCCCTTAGGAGGAATTGGGGAGTAATAACCTAAGATTAATTCTGGCTTTAAGATTCTACCTGAGATCTTCTTCCAATAATACTGCAATGGGCGACTTTAATGATGGACAGTGTACAGTTTTCAGAAATTTTCTAAATATTTTACCTTTATGTTTTATGTGGGTCACTGTGCAGAAACATGGCATAACTAGTGAGGTGGGCTCAGCTTCAGTTTCCTTTGATTTCTTGGCCAGATACCCCTGTGCAGAAAGCAGTGCATATACCCTGTGCAACCATACATATTGCTGATTGTTTGGTGGTCAGGGAAGTAGAGTAGCTATTTTCAACCACTGTGCCACCATAAATTTTAAAACATGTGAGACCTGACCATTAAGTCAGGGGCACTGACATCTCTTCTCTTAGATTATTAAAACAAACAAACAAAAAACAACAACGGTTATCCAGTGTGAATGAGCTTCTTTAAGATGATTATTTCCATTTCTTAGTCTGGCAATTCATTGATCTTCCTTTAGTTAGGGTATGTTATTGGAGATTTACTTTGTTCCTTTGTTGGCGTCATAGTTTCCTTATTCCTTGTGGGGTTTTTTTGTAAGCTTTACATTGATGTCTGAACGTTTGAAGAAATAGTCATTTCTTTCTGTCTTTGTGGATTGATTTAGGCAGGAAAGAACTTCACCATTTAGCCCTACTAGAAATTCTGGGAGTCTTTCAGACATTTTGTGTGAATGTGGGTGTTCCACTCTTCTCCCTCCCTCCTGGAGGAGAATTCTCAGGACTGTACACCTTCTCCCAATCCCACAAAGCCGTTATTGATCCCTTTGACAGCCACTGGTCCCCTTCCCCTAGTCAGTGAGATGCCAGGACGTTAGGTACAAAATCCACTCCTGTCTCCGCTTTCTCCCTCTGAGAAAGCGTCAGGGTCAGGAGCCTCCTTCCATGCGCACAGAGCCAGATGGTCTGCCCATAGCCGCACAGGCTGCTAAGAACCTTGCCGGCTGCGGAGATCCTCTGTGGCTGCTGAGATCGCTGGCTGGTGTGATCCACGCTGTCTGCTTACTTCTCATACATCAGTCACTGTGGAGCTGGCTGGCTACTGAGAGTCACTTACCCCCACTCTTCCTTGTTGCAACTACCCTGAGGCATTGCAACTGTGCTGCATCTTTCAGGACTTGTGAGGACAGACTGAGGGTAGCAGTTGTCTTGAGCAGCACCTGGAAGGACTGGGAACTGGGAACATTGGTTTAACCGCCCTCCCCTCCCCGTCCCCCCCTCCCTGCACCCCCAGCTCTCTCTTTCCCCCTGATAGAAATCACATGCCGAAAGGTCTTTCCACCCTGACCCGTGCTGCCTTGGGGTGGGAGGGAGACATTGGTAGAGAGAAACTGCGCTTCAATGCAGTTCTGTTTTGTACTGTTCTTGGATGCTGCATCCTCTTAACTGGATTCTGGGGTTCACATAAAGGTATTCTGGTCTGTATGTGGTTGTTAATTAGTGTTTCTGGTGGGGACAAGGGCTGGGACTTCCTGTTTCTCCATCTTGCTGACGTCACTCTGTGTATTATTTTTTAACTGTTGGAAACGTGAGAAAAACCATAAAGTTAGGTACCTATCCTCTGAAAAAACATTAACACCATCCCCTTACTCTGTCATGTGTCACTGCAATGAAAAGTTTATTGTTAATGTATTGCCCATTTAAGGGAAGCATTTTTTTTTAATCAAAATTTTAAGCATGTTTAAGTCATTCTAGTTTATCTAAAATTAAGATTTGAAACTAGCTGGCGTCAACAATGATATAATTGAAATGATATGCCTGAAAACCCCGACTTGAGGTTTTCCTAGACCAGTGGTCAGCAAACTCATTAGTCACCAGAGCCAAATATCAGCAGTACAATGATTGAAATTTTATTTCTTCTAACGCCACTTCTTCAAAATAGACTCGTCCAGGCCATGGTATTTTGTGGAAGAGCCACACTGAAGGGGCCAAAGAGCCGCAGGTGGCTCACGAGCCACGGTTTGCCGACCACTGTCCTAAACCATTTTATACTGCCGTGATTATTTCCATAACAAGCTTTAATTTGATGTCACTTTGAATTTAGGCCATGATGTCAAACTGTGCTAAAAGAAATTCTCTAGTGACTAGATCTATTCATTAACAGCTGTTGCTCTACCTGTGAGAGAATTAAAAAAAAAAAAATCACTAAAAAAAACCCTGCCACCAAAAAGCAGTCTGATGTGCTTTTTTAAGTTTATTTTTTATGGTTCACATTATTACAGATGTCCCCTGTTTTCCCTCCTCCACCCAGCCCCCGCCCTACCCCATGCCTTTCTTTTAGATCGTGACCTTCTCAGTTGCTTCTTATACGGAGAGATTAGTGGAATTGTTTCAGGATACTGCTGATTTAACTCTGGAATAAAGTCAATTTGGCATGACTACAGCAGAGGCTCTCAGTATTGGAGAGTAATCAAATGTTTAGAGAAAACCAAGGGTCTGATTCTGTATTTTATTTTGGTTTGTAACATCATGGAGTCAAGGAAGATTACTTCTGGAATATAAATATAGCCCCTGTTTAATGATTTTTAAGAGTTTAACTAACAGTAGTTTCCTTCCACGCCCTCATTCCCCAGTTCACCTTTGTTAAACTGTTTCACTAAGCAAAAGTTACCTGTATTTAAAGGTGAAGGGTGGAATAAGACTCAGGATGCATAGGAACAGTTAGGCGGGAATTGGGAATTTTGGGGTGCTAGAACTGTTCTGTATCTTGATTATGGTGACGGATACACTCTGCTTTTGTCAGAACTCGCAGAAATGTAAACCAAAAAAGAGGGAATTTTACTCTATATAATTGTAAAATAAAAGTTTAAAAAGAAAAACCACACAGCCATTCTTTTTTTTCCTAGGGAAATTCATTTGATATTATTAAGGTACTTGGTGTACCTTCTGCCTTTACTTGTAATAGACCCAGTTGAGTAACATCTGACTGGACTCCTCAGACAGTCCTCTGATTCAGAAGAGCTTCAGAAGGCTGACATTTGGGCAAAACTTTGGAAGATCTTCCCTGCATCCCCCCTTTCTTAGTTCCTTTTTCCTGCATTTTTGTACATACCTTTGGTTATGGTGTTTTCACATATATGTTTGTATTTCTAACATAGACTCTGATACAAGCCAGATCTCTTAAGACTATTTACACAGGACAAATACCCAACTTCAAATATTGGCTTGTTTTTATACATTTCATTTGTCATGCTGTACAAAGGGAAAGTTTCAGATATTTGCATTTTTAAAATACATGCGCATCCTAACAGCTTACTATTTTTATAAACTTGGTTTATATTATTTTAATAATGACAGTGATGTTTGTATGTAGATAGCTACATTATTTCCTTTCTTCTTCCTTCTGAATAATGGTGCCCAATTTCAGTCAGATTTTCTTGCTCTCATAAGGATTCAGTTTATAACCTGGCCCTCATAGGTATACTACATTAGATTATAAAAACAAGGCACAGTTATTTATCAAAGTGTAAATGTGTCAATAGGTTAATACAGTGGTCAGCAATCCGTGGCTCCCAAGCCACGTGCGGCTCATAAGCCACGTTTTGCAACTCTGTTGACTATTGAGTTTGCCGACCACTGGATTAAGAAATGGAATTAAGATGTCTTTAACAAATAAATGATCCCAAAACATGTGTTATTGTATACATGTTTTCAGTAATTTGGGAGTTTTCCTTTATTATGGTCCTCCTTGAGCCTGATATTTTCTCTGAATTCTCACTACTAAGTGGTTGATGAAATGAAAGCATTATTCTAACTTGAATATTTTTCAAGAAAAAAAGCTGAGAAATATGAACATACAGACCTCCTTTTAGCCAGATCAAGAAAAAGTTGAGTATATTGTCTGGAAGTGTGAAATGTTACATATTTAAGGCTTAGTACCCCAACTTTGCTTAATCATTTTACTAAGATTTCATTTTTAGGGAATATTTATTTATTTCATTCATCAAATCATTTTAATGCATCTCCTCTGAGGTAAGTACTATTATGGGTACTGAGGACTCTTAGATGAAGTATATGAGTGGTTCTATGAAGAGACAGACTTAGACAAATATACTATGACTTGATATATCTATAATAGAAGAATGCACACTATGCCATGGGAACACAGTTAGATAAGCTTATAATTTGATGTTGATTCATATTACTGTTTAATGGGGAACAATTATTACATTACTTAAAATGCCACCTATATTATTTATATATTTTAGTGCTACAGAAAATGCTTGTGAACCATTTGAAAAATTACCTTTTGATCTTAAAAATTTAAGACCAGAGGGCTTCTGTTTTAGTGAAGTGAGGAAATGAGTTTATTACAGCTTGTAAAATTATTTTTGCTATGTTCTGTGTATGGAATTTAAAAAATAATAATAGCCATCACAGGATGATAACTGACAGACATTAACTTCTACTTAAGTAATTTGGTCTAAATTTTTTAAAGAGATGTTAATTTCAAATATTGTGCTTCATTATTGGATTGTTTAGAAAAAAGTCTCAACTTTTTAAGTTAGAAATAACTTCCTGGAAATTGGTTCTTTTCGGGTGCCATGATATTGCTTTTGAAATTTTAAGGAGACAAGGAAGGCAAAAGTAGGGATTTGCTTCTTTGGCAGCTACTAGGAAGATGTTTCTTGAGCTAATTCGTTTGAAATGAGTATATAGGGAAAGGTAAGTTTTGGCATTAGAAGGAGTAGGAAACAGGGGAGAGCTTTTTAATACCAAAGCTTTAAATGACTGCCCATTCTTTTCTCTGCCTGTTTTTGGAGTTCTGATGACTCATAACCTCATTTGCATGCCAAGATGCTAATTACTATCTTAACTCTGAATGATTTTTGTTAGCAAATCAACCATTGTCTGTATGACAGTGAGTAACTTGGTTCATAGTCTGCAAGAATCTGACGGGGGTAGGCTGCTTTGGAACAGGTACTTGCTTTGGGCCAATCAACAGTAAATGGTCCTTAGCTATGACAATTCTTTCTACAAGTATTTAAAGGTAGGTAGAATAGGCAATGAGACATGTTTAATATACCATTTTTAAAAATTGTTATTGATTGATTGATTTGCAAATGAGATATCTTTTACTTCACTTATTTATTCATCCTTTAGTTGATTGTTATAAGTGCCCTGACTAGGGATTGAACCCACAACCTTCGCATATCAGATGACACTCTAACCAATAGAGCTACCTGGCCAGGGTTAATATACCATTTAAAGAGAAAGGAATTTTATTATAAGAACTCATAAAACTATTAGGTACCAAGGCCACTCTAGGCTCCAGCTTCTTTAACTCTCGTCACCCAGCCATTTCAAACAGGCATTGATATGGCAGAGATCTACATACACACACATACACGCACATGCACACACACACACACACACACACATGCACAACTTACAGTTACTCACACTTGACTTGTCTCTGTGTAAACAGGCTCTTCTTTTTGCTGTTGTTTAGCCAGTTTTCTCTTATTTATATCAGATTATTCAGTCCGACTGGCTAAACAAATTACCATCACTTTTTCTAACCAAAGCTCTTCAAGCCTGCTTGCCTCAGAGATCACTGATTAGCCTAGAGATTGGCTGCTCCTGAGACAGTAACTGCTCATTGATAATAATAGATCAATGGTGCGTCCCCAATTGAGTGTTGTGGGAATATAAATGAGAGGAGGAAGCTGGTAAGACTAATTCATGTGGATATTCTTAATAAGACACTATTCTTAAGAAAAATAGTTACCTGATGTTCTCAGAGCTGGCATTTTTGGAAAACTGTGGGCTTTCAGGGAGGAGGGAGAAAGAGTGGGAAGGAGTAGTCCTAGAATATTTAGAAGCCAAACAAGGAGCTGTTACTCTGGTGTAATCAACCCAGGTAATTTAAATGAAATTTCTAATTTAAGTGAGTAACATAAATGGGATTTGAAGTTAGGCATGTTTATCTGTCTGTCCCCAAAGTCCATGATTTTTTCCTTAAACACACCATAATGAATTATTACTTTGATTATACGTTAGTGATATATCTTACCTTGTGTTGTTGCTTTAAGTAGGTACGTTTGCAGTACCTGAGATGGCTTTGAGACTAGAGGGCATGCTTGCCTTATTTATTCTTGCATATCACCAGTGTATACAATAATCTCCCCGTTATTTTTTATTATTATTTTAAATGCTAATTCACCTACAAAATGATAGAATATTGCCTTATAACTGTACAATTTTGAATAGCATCCAGGATTTGTTGAAATATGAGACCATGTTTTTTAACCTACATTCATAATCAAATAACTGAATATTTTCTTTGCCTGGTTATGGTGTTTTTCTACCTTTTATATTAATGCATAATTTAGATATAGAAAAATTTATTCTTTTTGGTCAGTTCTACAAATTGTGACATACAGAGTAATCTAATTACTGTCACAATGAAACAATTCCAGCACCTAAAACATTTCCCCCTAGCCCTTTAGTTAACCCCTCCCCTGCATCCCCAGCCGCTGGTAACCACTGACCTCTTTTCTGTCCCTGTAGCTTTGTCTTTCTATATTGCCATATACTAGTAAATCATACAGCATATAGCCTCCTGAGTCTGGCTTTAATCATTTAGCATAATGTATTTGAGATTAATCCATGATGTTACATGTATTAGTAATATGCTCTTTTTTTATTGCTGAGTACATTCCATTGTATAAATATATCCATTTCTCATTTATGAGAGACATTTGAGTTATTCCAGTTTGGGGCCATTATGAATTAAGCCAATATAAATATTCCTGAGCAAGCTTTCATGTAAACATAGGAGTGTTGAGGAGGATTATTTGTTGTTTGTTTATTCATTTCCATCTGATTAAATACCTAGGAGTGGAATTATTATGTCATATGGGGCTATGTTTAACTTTATAAGAAACTTTCAAACTGCTTTCCAAATTATCTGTACCATTTCAGATTTCCCACCATCAATGTATGAGAGTTCTGGTTGCTCTGTAGTCTCATCAGCATTGGTTATTTTCAATTTATTTATTTGTTTTAGACATTTTAATAGGTACGTAGTGGTTTCTTGCTGTGGTTTTGTGCATTTCTCTATGGACTAATGATGCTGAATATTTTTTCATGTGCTCATTTGCTATCCTTATATCTATATTTTACTCATATTTAAACATGTTTTACTCATTTTTAAAACTGGGTTGTTTGTTTTCTTACATTTTGAGGGTTCTTTACATATTCAGGTTAAAAAAATTTTGTATTTTCTTCCTGCTGTGACTTGTCTTTTTAATTTCTTAATAGTGTCCTTCAAGAGCAAAAGTTCTTACTTTTGTTAAAGTCCAATTTGTCATTTTTTTTCTTTTGGTTACGTATCTAAGGAATCTGCCTAGCCCTAGGTTCCATGGGTAAATTTTTCCTGTGTTTTCTCCTAGAGGTTTTTTTTTTAAATAAATCTTTATTGTTCAAATTATTACAGATGCTCATCTTTTTTTCCCCAATAGCTCCCCTCCACCGGATTCCCCACCCCACCCCATGCCCTTACCCTTCCCCCTCACCCCGCCACTGTCCTCATCCATAGGTGTAAGATTTTTGTCCAGTCTCTTCCCATACCCCTCACATGCCCTTCAACCTGAGAATTGTAAGTCCATTCCTTTCTATGTCCCTGATTCTATTATATTCATCAGTTTATTCTGTTCATCATTTTTTATTCTCTTGATTTTTAGATTCACTTGTTGATATGTATGTATTTGTTGTTCAAATTTTTTATCTCTACCTTTTTCTTCTTCTTCCTCTTTTTAAAGAATACCTTTCAGCATTTCATATAATACTGGTTTGGTGGTGATGAGCTCCTTTAGCTTTTTCTTATCTGTGAAGATCTTTATCTGCCCTTCAATTCTGAATGATAGCTTTGCTGGGTAATCTTCGTTGTAGGTTCTTGCTATTCATCACTTTGAATATTTCTTGCCACTCCCTTCTAGCCTGCATAGTTTCTGTTGAGAAATCAGCTGACAGTTGTATGGGTAACTGACTATTTTTCTCTTGCTGCTTTTAATATTCTCTCTTTTTCTTTTGCTGTTGGCATTTTAATTATGATGTGTCTTGGTGTGGTCCTCTTTGGATTCCTTCTGTTTGGGGTTCTGTGTGCTTCCTGGACTTTTAAGTCTATTTCTTTCGCCAGGTGGGGGAAGTTTTCAGTCATTATTTCTTCAAATAGGTTTTCAGTATCTTGCTCTCTCTCTTCTTCTGGCACCCCCATAATTCTGATGTTGGTATGCTTAAAATTGTCCCAGAGGCTTCTTACACTATTTTCATAGTTTTGGATTCTTTTTTCTTTTTTGTTTTTCTGGTAGGGTGTTTGTTGTTGTTGTTGTTGTTGTTTCTTCATATTTCAGATCTTTGGTTTGATTCTTGGGGTCCTATGATCTGTTGAATTTCTGTATATTCTTTATTTCAGACAGTGTATGCTTAATTTCTGACTGGTCCTTTTTCCATTTTTTTGGCATTTTCATTAAGATCCTTAAAGGTCTCACTAAGTTCCTCAGAGATTTCTACAAGATTCTTGAGTAACCTTATAAATGTGGTTTTGAACTCTATATCCAGTAGTTTGCTTTCCTCCATTTCTTTCATTTGTGACATGTTTCTTTGTCTCTGCATTTTGCTGCTTCTTTTTGTTGATGGAGTGGTTTTCTGTGGTAGGTGGCCTATAGGGCCCAGTGGTTCAGCCTCCCCTATCACCTAAGGTGGACACTCTTGTTGCACCCCTTTGTGGGCTGAGTCAAAGTCTTGTTGTAGTTAAGCCTTGATTGCTGTTGGTACACTGGGGAGGAATGACCTCCAGGACAATTGGCTGTGAGGACCCACTGTGTCTATAATGGGAGAACTGCTGTGTGGAGACACCCTTATGGGACAGAATTTGTTTCAGTGGGGCTTTGGTGCTCACTGAGTCTGCCTCTTGAATGTGTCATTTATGGATGTAAGGAGTTGAAATCTGGTGTTGTCTCACATTAACCACTAGGTACACTGGCTTCTGGATCTCCAATAGGGTACAGGTCAGCTACTGTCTGAAGCCACCCAGCAGGAGCTACAGCGTGATCTGCAGATTTCTCTTCTTTGCTTTGAGGTTTGGAGCTGTCTGACCAGAGCTGCAGTTTGTTAGGTTAAGCTGCAATAAGGCAGGCCATTTATATGCAAAAGCAGCTGCACAGGGGTTGGGTGGGTTTGTAAATTGTGTGGGGTGGGGTCTCAGGGAATCACTAGACTAGGCCATGGCAAACACCGATGGCTGCCAGTCAGCTGTCTCTGCATCTCTAAGTTTCCATGTCCTGTGCCCCAGCGCAGTAAACAATGATTCCTGTGTGCCCCTCTGCAAGAAAGCCATCCTCACTCTCCAACTCAATGTCAGACAGTCCAGCTTCTCCCGAGTTTTGCCAAAAAGTGAAGTTCAGGGTAATCAGGAATTTGTGTCTTCCATCTGGTTGAAAAAAACGGTGCACCCAGCTGCCAACCTGATTCACGCGACTTGCCCACCTCCATACCTCAGCTTTTCCATGCTGGTGCATGTCTCAAAGCTCTTTTCTCTTTCCTTCTAGTTATAGAACTTCTACTCAGCCAGTCTTCCCGTGGTTCTGGGGGATAATCCTTTTGTCTTTTAGTTGTAGTTTTGGTGTGGTTGTGAGAGGCAGCTTATACAGATGTATATCTTATGCCACCATCTTAGTGTTTTTCCACTCCTAGAGGTTTTATAGTTTCAGGATTTACACTTCACTCTATGAATCATTTTGAATTAATTTTTATATGCTGTTCAATTTTGGATTAAGATTCTTTTCAATTTTACTTTTTGGTATATCCAGTTTCAGCACCATTTGTCAAAAATACTCTTTTTTCCCCAATTGACTTGCATTTGCATCTTGGTCAAAATCATCATATATTTGTGGATCCTCTATTCTTTTACCACAACCATGTTATCTGGACTGTTGGTCTTTATATAAACCTTAAAATGAGTTAGTGTGATTTTAACTTTGCTCTCCATTTTCAAAATTGTTTTGGCTATTCTGGTTCTTTTCCATTTCTCTATAAATTTTTAGAATCAGTTTTTAATTTCTGTACAACATTCCTATTGTAAAATTGATTGGAATTGTGTTGAATCTCAGAAGAATTGAAATAGTAACAGTATTCAGGATGGGGCAAACATAGGTTTATAGTTATTCATATAGAAAATAATGCAAAAATTAATAAATATATAAGAATAAAACGTCTTTTGTGTATACTCACAACTGTAAACATATGTTAGCTACACCCTGTATATCTCTCTGTTTTGTTGTCTTCATACATTCCCTTTATTAGGGATTTGTAGTTTTTAGCACAAATATTTGTTAGATTTATAGCAAAATATTTTTATGATATCTGTAGTATAATAAAAGTTACTTTTAATATTCCAATATTTAATTGTTCAAAGCTCCTACATGGGATATTCATTTTCCTACCTTGTTAAACTACTAAATTTTCGTTTTCATAGCTTTTTTTGTAGTTTCTTTTGGAGTTTGTATGTACACATTGATACCTATTTAGGATAACTAAAAAGGAATACATTTTGTTGCTTTATTCATGAGATCCCTAAGACATGCAATGGTTATTCTTACATGCATACCATATGATTAAATGTTTTTTTATGTTTTTTTTGGCTTTTTTTCTGTTTGGTTGTTTTTAATGTCATTAATATGACATCAGGAACCGATTTAATCACTCATTTCAGATACAATGCTATATTTTTGTCTAGTTCAGATATGTGTTTACATGAAAAATAACAGATATGGAAGTAAATGTTTCTTATAGTCTTCTCCTTTAATGGGATTTGAAAGAATGCGAATTTTACTTGCTGTAAGGAACTAAGATAAATTAAGAAAATGGAAAATTCTTTTTGCTAGAATTGAACTTCTTTTTGCATGGCTTAGTCATCACTGTTATCCTATGTAATAAAAGCCCAGCAATTGAATGGCAGAATGACCAAAACGACTGGTTAACCAGTCACTATGATGTGCACTGACCACCAGAGGGCAGATACTCAACACAATAACTAACTCCTGGTGGTCAGTGTTTTCCCACAGTGGAAGGGCCACAGGATGAGCAGCACTTCCACAGCTGGCCCACCCCTGCAGGCCACACCCACCGCCAGTGCAGGAATCCTGTGCACTGGGCCTCTAGTATAAGTATAAAAAGGTTTAAGGGTTTTAGTCAGGTTCAAGACTGCCTTCATATTTTATGTGATCTTTTTTAAAAAGGAGTCATGACATTGCTTTAGTGAGTTCTCAGGACCTTAAAAATGAATCTTTAATTTGAGCAGATTATGATGAATGAGGGGCATTCACACTGTACAATTGCTATTTAGATGCAATTCTACTCTGTAATGCTTTATTGATTTATTTCCTTCTGCATTGCCAAAATTCATGATTTCTCAGTAATGTAGGATCATTGAAAAAAAAATGCAGTTGATCCTAGATAGTTTTTTCCCCCTCAATCCAAGTTTTTATTTTTATAGTAGGAGAGTTTTAACTAATAATTATATTTGCCTACTCATATATTTATTTATTTTATACTATTTGTTTGTTGGCATATATCCTAAGGCTACTGGTTTAGAGTAGAAATTATTAAATAGAATTATTGTTTTATAATTAGTAAATGGAAAAGCATGAATTTCTTTTTTTAGATACCGTGTTGTTATTTCTTTGATGAATAAGAAGACAGGATTTTAAAAGTTACTTATATCCACATGTAACATTATTGCTGTTTTCTAGCTTTTAAATTATTAGCAAAACTCTTGCTTCTTTTTTCTATTCTTATCTCTTCAACTTTTATTTTCCAGTGTAATAGGGTGTTCCCATAATAAGCAGAAAGGAAATATTCTTGAGAGAGGAATATCAGGGTATTATATTATATGGTATGTTATTTTACTTTAGCATTTTAAACATTTTTTATTCAAGTAAATAAGAAAATTAATTTATGTGAGATATTTTCTGATAGTGATGAAGTCCTGGATCCAATTTATACAGGTGCCTCAATAAGAAGAAGGGTACTGAAGTGAGATAATACATGGAAAGACACCAGATTGTAATTGAGGCCATGGGAATGGAAGATATTGTCTAGGGAGAGGATACAATATGAGTAGAGAAATGGGCCTGGGAGAGAAGCTAGCCTAAGAAGGAAGAGGAACATGAAACTGAGATTAGGAAGGATGAATCAAAGGGGTAAGGAAAAAATGTAGAAAATGTGCTATGGAGAGAAATGTTTTCAGAAATGAGAGAGGGTAATATTATCAAATGCTACTGAGAGGTCAATCATAACTAGCATTTACATAGAGATTACTGTGGACCACAACAATTCTTTGAGCTATGTTACATTCCAGTTTTACAGATGAGAAGAGTGAGGTTCTGAGAGATGAAGTGACTTGCCCAAGAAAATGCATAGCTACTAAGTGACAGAATCCAGACTTAAACTCATGTAATTTGACAATATAATTTTAGCTCTTAACCAGCAAGCAATAAAAGTGACAGATGGATTTAACTATAAAATTTCCACTGATAACTTTGGTCAGTTTTAGTGGATCAATCAATGGGGGCAAATACTTGCTTGGAGTAGAATGCGAAATAAATAAGAAAAGGTAAGTGTAAATAATTCTTTTGTGAATTCTGGGTGTAAAAAGGAAGAGTAGGGACAGTGGGAAAGTACTGTTTAAGATTTATGTCCCTATCTGGTTTACCTCAGTGGATAGAGTGTTGGCTTGCAGACTGAAGGGTCCCAAGTTCCATTCCAATCAAGGACACATGACCAGGTTGTGGGCTTGATCCTCACTGGGGGGCATGCAGGAGGCAGTCAATCAATGATTCTCTCTCATCATTGATGTCTCTATCTCTCTCCCTTCCTCTCTGAAATCAATAAAAATACATTTTAAAAAAAGATTTATTAAGGGCTTTATAGGATAAGCAAGTCTTAAGTACACTTAAATGTTTATGAGATCAAGCAACAGTGAGAGAGACATAGAAGAGAAAGAAAGCATGAATATGGATGCATATAAATTTGTAGGTTTCCAGCTATTCCATTTCCTTCTATCTCAATTTCTCTGAATTTCATAGATATTTTTAAAATATATTTTTATTGATTTCAGAGAGAAAGGAAGAAGGAGAGAAAGATAGAAACATCAGTGATCAGAAAGAATCACTGATTGGCTGCCTCCTGCACGCCACCCATTGGGGATCCAGTCCATAATCCAGGCATGATGGGAATCAAGCCCAGGACTTTTCTGTCCCTAAGCCACTGACGCTCTATCCACTAAGCCAAACTAGCTAGTACTATCATTCATAGATTTGAAACAGGGATGAAAATTTTCTGTTAGCAAGTTACTATCCATTTAACTTGGACTTCTGTTAGCTAAAGAGGAAAGGGAAGAGCATCCTTCTTTGTGTTGAAATTCAGGTTACTAAGATACAAACTGAGCTGGGGGAAGTCTTCCTGGTACTGTTCCAGTATGGAGGATTTCCTATCATTTTTAAAAGATCACATTTGTGCCCTAGCTGATTTTGCTCAGTGGATAGAGCATCAGCCTGGGGAGTGA